>CAKAKR010062148.1:51273-62393 GCA_916700685.1 Adelosebastes latens | reverse complement strand
CCACTATTACTGCACTTCAGACAACTTCCTTTATGTGACAATGCTTGCTCAACCTTAAGAAGAAAATGTATTAACTGCAGCTGGTTGCCAACATCAGCAGGCCTTCAGACTATTCTGTTACCACCTTGCTTTTATTCTGTAATACGCTGTTATAGCCCCTGTTCTTACTACAGCACATCCTCCACCACCTGGCTTTGTTTACACTGTGTTTTAATGGATTTAACACGGCTTTGACTTCCTGCAGGTTATTGGCTGACTTTTGGATATAAAGACAAAGATAACGTCAGATGTGAAGTTGATGTGTTGGAAGCAGAAAAAATGGGCAAGCGTAAGGGTGTGAGCGACTTTGACAAGGGCCAAATTGTGATGGCTAGACGACTGGGAGAGCATCTCCAGAACTGCAGCTCTTGTGGGATGTTCCCGGTCTGCAGTGGTCAGGACCTACCAAAAGTGGTCCAAGGAAGGAAAGCCGGTGAACCGGCGACAGGGTCAGACCCGAGGCTGATTGATGCATGTGGGGAGCGAAGGCTGGCCCGTGTTGTCCGATCCAATAGAAGAGCTACTGTAGCTCAAATTGCTGACGGGTTCCGATAGAAAGGTGTCAGAACATACAGTGCATCGCAGTTTGTTGCATATGGGGCTGCGTAGCCGCAGATCGGTCAGGTTGCCCATGCTGACGTTATGGCTGATCGGTGTATATAGTATGCTTTACGTACGTACACTAAGTATAGTTTTCAGGGTAGTGAAAGTTGTGATTTTTTTTTCCTATTGACAAATTGCATTTTTTAAGCAAAGATTTCAATGGTCAAGCCATCTGGTGACTGTATCTTTGTAACACAGAAGGCCTTAGCCAGCTCACACACTGACACGATGACAGCTGACAATTGCAGAGCTGTGCATAGTATCATCTATTTGAGCCTCTTCTTACCTTGAACGAGCTGTGGACGAGCGTTTCATCCAAGTCAATCACCACACACTTTTTGCCGTAGTCAGATATTATCATCTCTGGTAGGAGGTATTTGGCTGGTGGCTGTGGGGGAAGACAATAGATATATCAGATATATGGAGAGAGAGAGAGAGAGAGAGAGAGAGAGAGAGAGAGAGAGAGAGAGAGAGAGAGAGAGTGAGGGTGTCTGAGATAGAAAGATAGAGAGAGAGTGATATAAGACATAAACTTTGCATAAATTAATGTGTGAGGCTGAGCAGAGAAGCCAACACCGTGTTAGGAAGAGCATGTCCATTGGTGACAATGCAGCTGAGATAAAGCCATGTCTGAAATGATGCGACCCATTGCTTCAAAATGACACCCTATGGGATTCTTCGACACCGGATGTCCCCCCTGCTACAGCTGCCTACTCAGAAAACATAACACCGTCCTCAAGCACCTTATATTTTTGTCAAACCTTGTGGAGATTAAATAAAACAGAGGCCATGCAAAGGTTAGCTGCTTTCAGTTTCATTGATATCACTCAAATCTTAATCTTTTGTTTAAAAAGCCAATAAACTTCAAATTCATGTATGAACCAGGGCTGTCAAAGTTAACGTGATAATGCGTTAATGCAAATTGCAATTTTTAGGTCGTAGCGGGCTCAGTTTTAAAGCTAGAGTGAAGGCTGTCATCATATGAAACTAGAAAACCTATTGGGAATCCATTAGTACCAACCATGTCATACTAACTTGTCGCAAAGGAAGCTAAATAACACTCCGAACTTAAGCAAAATTTTGGAGAGGAAAAAATGTCATGGCCATTTTCACAAGGGTCCCTTGACCTCTGACCTCAAGATATGTGAATGTAAATGGGTTCTATGGGTACCCACGAGTCTCCCCTTTAAAGACATGCCCACTTTATGATAATCACATGCAGTTTTGGGCAAGTCATAGTCAAGTCAGCACACTGACAGCTGTTGTTGCCTGTTGGGCTGCAGTTTGCCATGTTATGATTTGAGCATATGTTTTATGCTAAATGCATTACCTGTGAGGGTTTCTGGACAATATTTGTCATTGTTTTGTGTTGTTAATTGATTTCCAATAATAAATATATACATACATTTGCATAAAGTAAGCATAATTGCCAACTCCCATGTTGATAAGAGTATTAAATACTTGACAAATCTCCCTTTAAGTAACATTTTGAACAGATACAAAATGTGTGATTAATTTGCGAAAAATCAAGCTTAACTATGGACAATCATGCAATTTATCGTGATTAAATATTTTAAATTGATTGACGGCCCTAATATGATAGAATGAAGTAATGTGGGAACTATGTATAAAAATCCTTTCACTTCTGATGGAGCTCACTCTCACTGATATTACTCAATTGCACGGTTAAGTAGCACAATAAATGGATTTACTTCTTGCACGGAAGCACCTGAGGCGATTAATAGAAACAGCTTTAACTTGTTAGACAGCTTGTGTCTCAGTATTTCTGAAAGCATACAAACCACCAAGTGTCACTCATGCAGATCAGGTACTGAGGCACCATTTAAACCCATATGTGCATATACACCTTCCACGCAGCCGGCGCTACCATCGGCTGGAAATGAACCGCAGTACGGTAGCAGAGCAAAAGCTCTCTGAGGAGCACTGGAGCCCACACAGACAGGATGTGCCAGCACCAGCCCACTCAGCCTGCATGCAAAGGAAAAGGAAAAAAAAAAGGCAATACATACACTAGGGACAGGGATAACCTCGACCTGGTCACACTACAACACAAGAGAGACACACACATAAAAAAAAACAGGGTGAGGGGTAGGAAGGAGGACAAATAAAAAGGTCCACGAAGATTGAGAAACAAACAAACGGCATGTGTTTAGTGGCGCTGCAGCCCACCTTGGGAGGCGACCCGTTCTCCTCAACAGGTGGAGGCTGGGGGCTGGTGTTGGTGTTGGTGGCTGGCGGGTCCACATTGTAGTTGCGGAAGCAGCAGAAGAATGTGCTGAAGATGCTCCGGCTCCTCTGCTTCTTTAGGCTGCTGTTGGACTGGGACACTGTCAAAACAAACAGGAGGGAGTGGGAGAGCGGAGAGGGTGAACAAGTGGATATGCAAATCGATGTTCTGTCATAAAAAACGCTGAAAGCTGGGAAGCATTTACTTTTGCTTATTTGCATGCTGAGCTGTAGATGCTGCTGGAATAACTGGGAACAAACTGTTATTATGTTCATTACAATCCTCCTAAGTGGCCACAGTGGTGTGAGCAACACTGAGTCACAACAATAGGTGAGACCTTGACAGTGTGATTAAATGGCATTAGTGTTGGTTTTGTTGACCCGGCCTGGCAGAACAACTGATCAGAAAATAACTTGGCTGGCTGGGTGACTTCATCAGTCACACATAGCTACAGTTCAGAGCGCTGCTCTGCTCTGATTGCAAATCGCCCCTCATTCCAGGACTACGGAGCAGGGCCTAAATCAGACACCAGGCTTTTATTAATAGTGACAAGTTGGAAGCTGCACGCTCCACCCTCCTCCTTTTTGCCCTGCTGTGGATCCCTTCACCTGATTGGCCTAGGAGTCTCCATTTTGAAAGCTTGCTTACATCTCCCCCCCCATGTTTCGGCTGGCAGGTGAGTGACTGAAGCAGCCTGGACATGCACAGGAGGCGAGGGGAGGGAGGAGGTGGGAGGCCCCTCAGACCCCGCAGAGCCTATACAAGGCTGCATTCCTCTCCACCCATTAGTCCCCCCTGCTCACCCCTCGGCTCGCACAACCAGAATGCTTTTGCAACTGAAGACCAGCGAGGAGCAAATAGCATTATGTGGTGTCTTTTGGCATTTTGATATTGTGCCACTTTGTGCTCCTGACCTTAAACAAATACCCAACAGACATGTGTCATAGGAAAGACTGTGCCTCAAGAGAACACAACAAATGACTAGTCTAGTACACAAAGTATTAGTTAAAAGTACAAACTTTAAACAACACTTACAAATACCAGAACTGTTCAGCCAGCTTTGTCAAGTGTTTTTCCATCAAAACACTCATACATCTCAGAGTATCTTGAGGCAACAAAAGGAAGCCTTAGCCTCATATCATGTCATGCAATGGCATAATGAGTGGAGTTACCACACTATTGTTTTAAGAAGATTACATCAATCTATATTCCACAGCTAAAAATACTCATCGGTGCAGGAAAGGTATCAGACACCGACAGAGCAACAGCATGAAACACTTTGCCTTCCCCGATCTCTCTGTCATTTCCCTCTATCACTGGCTTCCATCCACGTTAATTACCGCCTTTCAAGCTAGGGCACGCTGTGCTGGGTAGTTAGACTATATCCTATCAGTGACACAAGCTCCTTCACCCCAAGATAATTGAAGTACAATACACATCCATCAACAAGAAAACAACATTTAAACATAGAGTGACTATTTTAACTTAAGGCCCTGACACACATTTGGCCGTCGGACCGTTAGGGGCCATCGGGGAGCGTCTGTTGGCCTAGTTTTTGCGGTGTGTCCCGCACTGTCGGCTCTAGTCTGCCCGTGTCGGTGTTTTTTCCGACCGATTCAGCATGTTGAAATCACTCTGATTGGCTGCTCAGCTTAAACGAATCAGTGCACGAGAAGAGAAACAGACGTGAGGAAAGCAAGCAAACAAGTAAAATCAAGAGTGCGCACACAGGAGGCGCTCCTCATTTTTCATCTTCATCTTCATCTGATCATTCCAATACAAAGATATTTTCTTAGTCTTTGCAGTGTGTTCAAATGCAACTTGTCGGCCTATACGAAGGCGACGTGAGGCGACGCAACAGTCGGCCTTCATCGCCGCTAGTTCTCCGATGTCGGCTTGGTGTGTCTGGGCCTTTAAAACCCTTAAACACACATAGAATTGTGCAGTCAAGCAGTGATAATGGAGTGCAAGTACGACTGAAACTGTAATACTGATATTATATTAATAATAATATTGTTAAACAAAAAGGTTTAAGGGTTAGATAAATGAAAAGAAATGAGCCAAATTAACAGCTTTTGGTAAACACAATGTAATTGATCAAGTCAATGAAGAGATAGGGTATGCCAATCACTTTGGAGTAATGTAAGCTAAAGAAATCCCTCAGGAAAACCCTATGCCATCTTCTTAGTGTCCAAAACAAAAAAGGGGCAATTGCAAACAGAGAAGAGGAATAAAACAGGAATCTGCATAAGAAATTCCTGATACTGCACCAATGTTTCCAGAGTATAAAGGTCACCATCTGACCCAATCCACTGGAAAATACCAAACTTTTACACAACACTGCAACAACAACCACCAAATACCAAAGTAATAAACTGATTTAGAGATTTGTTTAGACAAATGTAATTAAAAAAAATTTCTCTCATGCCATAGCTTTAGCTGATCATATCTGCCATAGTAAGCTTGGTTTGAATCTAAAAATAACCTAATTAGAAGCACACGACTTATTTTATTAACTTTGCCTTGTCATTTCAGCTCTGTGTTACTGTAAAACTGGGACAGTGAGGCAATCGTCCAGCTTCCTGTGACTCATCGCTACAACTGGCCGCTGTATTGATTCCTGTGCGCAAAAGACCCTCAGAAAACACCCAAGGACTACTGAGTCATGCACAGAGCAGAACTGGGCCTCAAACACACATCGCTCACCTGGGGTGGATGGAGGGTAGTAATTCACTAATGAGAGGGTAAACTCCGTTTAAAAGGACCAGTGTGTAACAATTAGGAGGATCTATTGGCAGAAATTAAATATGTATGGGATAATGTACAACGAGCTTGCATCTTGCATCGCCCTGAAGGGGTTTCTTTCACAAGAATGACCGACTTGCTGTAAATTATCCCGCTTATTACACAATCTACGCACTGGCTCTGCACCAAATGGCTCCAGAGAGGGCCATTCGCGTTTTCACGTCGGCCACCGTAGGCTTCAGTTGGTTGCAATCTCCTCACCTCACTGCTAGATACCGCCAGATCCTACACACTGGACCTTAAAATAATAAAAGTTACCAGTCAAAGTTCAGTTCACACATTCCAAGGTTGTCCTCGCTGTCTTTCAGGTACAGTATATCCAGCACTAGGCTGTCAACATGCCAAACACAGTCTATAAATCATTAATCAGTGGGTGTGACAACAACTTCCAGTAGGGTTCTGACCAAGAAAAGCCACCTCTCTCTCTCTCTAGCCGAGGAGTGTTGTGTCCTAGACCTAGACACACAGGTGGGTTTGTGATTGCTGACACATTGTATAGCTTTGGCTGAGGGTTAATCCAGCACAGTGAGAACTTGAAAAGCATAATCACGCCCACACCGTGTGTTGTAAGCAGTGCGGTGATATCTTAAAGCATTGTATTTGGTCTACTGTAGGTGGTGCACTGAGGATTTCTCTAAAAAAATACTACAAACCTCTCAGTGGACTAACTTTCAATATCTACGCTTATCTAACAGAGTCTAGTGCACAGAAAAAGTCTGAAAATGATGGAGTGAAGCCTCCCACTGACGTTAATATATCTGCATACTAAGAGGTGTGTGAAGGAAGGAGACAATAGCACATCATGAACAAACGATTAAGACACTAAGAGTGTTGTATCGAAACTATAGTTTGGAAAAAGTTTGCTTTTAAAAAGTCACACGTCAGGCAGAGTACAATCATCTACCTGCTATGCAAGGTAACAGTTGTCGACAGACACAGCAATACAAGCAACAACTTTATCACCTCAAAACACAACATGTTCACAAGTTTGAGCACACTCTTGCTACAACACAAGCAGCTATCAGAGTCGGCCTTAGCTCTGCAGTGTGATAAGCTCTTAACTTCTACCATGAATGGATCGCTGCCTCAACAAACAATGTAAAGCTATATTGACTTTAAACAAGGGCACAATATATAATCAAAATGTAAACAAATTGCTTGACGGGTCTTTTGATTCATTTACTAACCACAGACAACAACTAAAACTTGCAACACCCCATTAATTAATAGATATTGATTTCAATTTGGGAGATTCATGGAAAACAATATGCAAAAACAAATCTATTTTTAAGTAGGGTATTAGATTTAAAGTAAATGATCTATTTTTCCATCCATTCATTTTCTATACTTGCTTATCCTGTGCAGGGGCCAGGTAACTATCCCAGAGTTGAGGTATGTCTTTGATGGGAGTCACACAGGTTCACACGTATGGGCACTTGTATTTTGTATATACAGTATATGTATATGTATTTTGTATATACAGTATATGTATATGTATTTTGTATATACAGTTCACCTTAGTAGTCACACGTGTATACTTCTGCTAACTTCGCCAAGTCCGTCGCTAGCTCTGCAGTCAGCTCCGTTCTCTTAATACATCCATGGTTAGCTCAATCGGGGCCGTTTGAATGCATTTAACATAAATATCAGTATATGGGTGCTCTACAGTTGTACCATCGCCTGATTTGACCACGGAGATGCGAGTGACGGCTGGCTTGACGGCACGTTGCCGCAATACGATAACGTTTCCTGTCCATGACAGAGTTAATATGCAGCTTTAGCCGTGATGTCTCGCTCTGCTTTTCCTGGCAATGTGTGAAACCCAAAGTGTTTCCATACTTTACTGTATGTGTAGTGTTTACCACGTTGGATTTAAAATGTGAGAGTGCAGGTCGTATCCACGTGGACCAGACGCCGTTTTCTACTTTCTTGTTGCGGCTCGCTGCGGTATGTTTTGGTTGATATGATATCACGTTACTCAGACTACAACAATAAAAGCGGTAACTTCATTCTACCTCCACATAGACTCAAATATATCAATTCTGGCATTAAAAAAAGTATTTCAACATTGGAAAAAATATTGCGATACATAGGTGCATCGATTATTTCCCACCCTTACAATACACCCAGGTTTTTTTGCAGTGAAGTTGGGGTTTCACTGAACCTGTGCTCATTTCGACAGAGTACTCATGTTGAACTTAATTGGCAGCAGACTTTTCTTTTGCAGGTCAAACTCTTGAATATACTTAATATTTATGGAGGTCTAAACATTACTAATAGGGAGCATCACAGTCTAATATGGTCGGAATTTGACAAAACCTGTCTGGTTGAAATTATAGTTACAGTCATTGAACAACTGCAGTGCTCAGTGCATACCACCACCACCACTACCACACATTAATAAATCTACAGAAACATCTTGGACTCCACGACTATAGAGGAGTATTCATCATAAGGGTGACGGGATCATGTAGGAGACACACATTCACCTCATAGATGCATTAAAGTCCTGGTGCAAAAATCCTAACAAGAAAAAAAGACCCACTACGACCACAGTCCTTATCTTCTTCTGAAAATCAACTTGTTGTTTTTTTTGTTTTTTCAAACAGAAGTCTTGTATGACTGCAAGAATAAAAAAAGATCATTGTCATCTTTGCAAGTAGTTATACTTGGCCTCGAGGTCAGTGGTGCCCCGGCCAACAGGGCAGCGAGTCTATATTTAGACTGCTGCTTGGCAGCCAGACCAGTGTGAAAGGCAGGCACATGTTGTAAGACAGACAGTAGAGGAACACTGAGAGCAAAGGTGGTCAATTTTTGTCCAGACAGTTTGGAGCCTGTTCAAGCAATGGAAAACTACCTGTCAAATTCCTCTTGGACAGCTGCTGGGATGGGCTATATGTTAAGTGATTTGCAACAGATAAGGGACAGCCAAATCATTGGTTGCCTGTATAATAAACTCAGGGAATAAAGCTAAGAATCCTGCTGTATACTCTGATTGTGACAGTGGATAAAGATATTCCATTTGTTAAATGCAAAAAAAAATGTCTGGATCTTTTCAAATTCCTTTTCATATATGTCCCTCATACTCAAATCAAACCTGCTTTGAAAATGTCCAGAACAAATAGAAGAAAGTAAACAGCCATATTATTCCTCTAATGATGGTAATATTTGACTTAGCCCCAAGGGAAGCATTCTGTGTGACTCATCCTTAAAAGAAAATGGAAGAGGTAGGAAACAAACAGCAACATCGCTGCTCCACTTCGTCCTCTAACTCAACTGTGTGCTGCATAACAGACAACTGTTACTACTCAGGCCCATTATTAGGTGTGATTTTCATGCAGCAGCTTAACGCACAACAGTGAATTCCAACTGTGTGAGTGTGTGTAGTGCTGCTCAAACTCCTCTGTGGGTAAACAATTTGAAATAGTACTAAATGCTACCCGAATGCAAGTATTGCATTAACATGACTTCACAAGGAGGCGTGTTGTCTCTGATTTAGATCATTATCTACTCCAATTAATCATGTAGTCTGTAAATAAAGACAAATGATGCTTTAATCGTTCTCTGACCAACAGCCAAAGGACCAAATCATTTCAAAAAGAAACAAAGGAAAGCAAAAGCAAAAAGGTCATTAATGACGCCATAGCCTGCACCGTCTGGCATTTTTACTGGAACACAGTTACTTAGACCTTTCACTCAATTGCCTTTTAACCATCAGCAGATGAACTAACCACTTAATTGACTAATCATCAGCACTACTCATACGCAATGACCCTACATTACTTCACAGTCACTTTTTCCCAGCACACTAGCACAACCTCCAAGCATTAAATTGTGACTTGCTAACAAGCCCCTAAAATATACCTTCTGATAGCTTTCAAACAAAATAACTACTTTGAAAATATCTTTAATGAGACATAATAGAGCGCCAGGGATGAAGTATTTTTGTAGGCCAATCAGGAAGTTAGCATCGCCCTGGTTCCCTCGACAAAAAGCCAATGGGATTTTCCATTGGGTTTTGGATTATAACGGAAAATAAGCTCTGTGGCAAATAAACATTTATGATACTTACACGTTTTGTTCAGCAAGATAATCTTCACAAATGAACACCACTTTTATGATGTTTGAAGTGTGAATGCAATCACCAGAAGTAAAAAGCTAACGTTGGGCTATAAACGAACCACACCACGGTC
Organism: Adelosebastes latens; assembly: GCA_916700685.1. Lineage (NCBI taxonomy): Eukaryota > Metazoa > Chordata > Actinopteri > Perciformes > Sebastidae > Adelosebastes > Adelosebastes latens. The sequence goes on along the minus strand of CAKAKR010062148.1, from coordinate 52,505 downwards.
GCATGAAGTATACACAACGAGGCTGTAACAGCGGACGAGTCAGCGTGATGACGTTTAGTAGTCTCATTTAGCCACTTGTTAGCAACCGCCTTTTTTAAGACACATAAAGGCTTCAAAATTCACAAGTGGGGTATTTATCAATGTATTTTATATTGTAGAACAAAACATTAAAATGATTCAAGATTGTGTTAACCACAGACCTTATTTCAGGCATCCAACTAAAAACCCATTCAAATAACCCATCAACTTACAGACGAGGGAACCCGAAGTGCTAAAATGCTAACTTATATCCTGGTTTTAGGACTCATCCCTGCATCACTCTATATCAAGCTGTTAGTGTGTACCGCTGCAGTGGAATCTGCATATATTTACTGCCATACATTCAAACTGCGTGGGTCAATCCCTGCCTGTATCCTCTGTTCTCCCCTAACTCCCACATACATGCAACGATAATCTCACATGACGCACACACATTATGTTCAAGTCACATAGAATCCATATAGTAGTTACTGAGGGATACCTTTGTACCCTCAGAGGAGAATGCATTGTTGTGCTTGAAAGACTCAAGTTCTCACATTACTAATGGTCTGACAAGTGAGGTTTGAGATGTGATACTGATACACGTCCCCATGGGCCTGCGTGACCCGGGAAGTGTCAGAGTAGCCCCAGGAATGGGAATGAATGGACATGAGCAGGCAGCTATGGCAGGCAGCTATGGTCCTGAAGGAGAGAGTTTGACGTCCACTGCAGATCATGTTAAAAGTGTGAGTGGAAAAAAATACATAAAAGAGTAATGACAGATGGAGTAGAAGTGAAAGTGAAAGCAAAGAACCATTCTGCCCAATTTTTTTTAACTAATAATCTAAATAACGTCTGTATCTAAGATATGTATCATCTTTACTGGAGATAAAAAATGAGAAAACACCACCTCAGCTGGTAGTCATACATAGGGTAGTCTTCATCGGAGATAAGGCAGCGCCGCTGTTTACAGCATAGGCAAAAGCAGATAAGCAATGTAAATCTGTGCAGAGGTGACCATAGCAGTCATCAAAGTTTCCTGTCTTAAAGGTCCCATATCGTGCTCATTTTCAGGTTCATAATTGTATTTTGTGTTTCTACTAGAACATGTTTACATGCTGTAATGTTAAAAAAAAAACTTTATTTTCCTCATACTGTCTCTCTGAATATACCTGTATTCACGCTCTGTCTGAAACGCTCCGTTTTAGTGCATT
>CAKAKR010062148.1:7937-42179 GCA_916700685.1 Adelosebastes latens | reverse complement strand
TAACTTTAATGTTGCAGCTGGTAAAAGTGGAGCTCATTTTAATTACTTTTTATCTCATCTTATTATCATACGTGTGTTTGTTGAGTATATTTCTATTATTAATAGAAATAACTAAAGTTATCAAGCGGTAAAAAGTACAACATTTGCCTCTGAAATAAACACTAAACATTGGTAAACCCTGCTCACACTTTAACAATCATTCATTGCTGGTTTCAGACTTATCTGTTTGTCTTCATACTTCCGTTTGCCTTCAGTTAGGTCTAATATTGTGGCTGATTGCTTTTCAACCCGTCAGGCTTCCAGTGTAAGGATTCACAATGGGGATCAAGGCTGCCCTCCCCAGATATGAGCTGTATCTCTACACAGCTGTGCTCGCCGTGGCCTTGATATGGGCAGGCAGTTGGATATCCGATGCTTCAAGTGGTGAGTGCTCAAGAAATGTCCAAAGCACATACAACAATAACACAATGCTAGAGTTTATTGAAGCTCACTGAGGTCCATTCATATTTATTAGTATCAGAGTGAATGGACATTTTTTGAGCAGCTGCTCCATTGCCGTATCAACTTTCTAAGTAAAAATTAGGGCTGTCAATCGATTAGATTATTTAATCGCGATTAATCGCATGATTGTCCATAGATAATCGCGATTAATCGCAAATTAATTACACTTTTTTCTGTTCAAAATGTACCTTAAAAGGAAGATTTGTCAAGTATTTAATACTCTTATCAACATGGGAGTGGGCAAATATGCTGCTTTATGCAAATATATGTATATATTTATTATTGGAAATCAATTACCAACATGAAACAATGACAAATATTGTCCAGAAACCCTCACAGGTACTGCATTATAGCATAACAACATGGCAAACTGCAGCCCAACAGGCAACAACAGCTGTCAGTGTGTCAGTGTGCTGACTTGACTATGACTTGCCCCAAACTGCATGTGATTATCATAAAGTGGGCATGTCTGTAAAGGGGAGACTCGTGGGTACCCATAGAACCTATTTTCATTCACATATCTTGAGGTTAAAGGTTAAGGGACCCCTTTGAAAATGACCATGACAGATTTTCCTCACCAAAATTTAGTGTAAGTTTGGAGCGTTTTTTAGCCTCATTCGCGACAAGCTACTGTGACATGGTTGGTACCAATGGATTCCTTAGGTTTTTATAGTTTCATATGATGCCAGTATTTACTGTATCTTCACTCTAGGTCTAAAACTGAGCCCACTACAACCGCAAATTATGTTAATACGTTAAAGAAATTAGTGCCGTTAAAACAAATTTGCATTGACAGCCGTGGTAAAAAAATACTCTAAAAACACATTTTCAGTCCAAATAAATCTCACTGAAAAATCACTTACCATGTAACAATGGCAATTTAGTTTTAAAATGTGCTTCAAAAAACAAAAACCCTGCCTATAATATCACTGCTCTATTTAATCTAAAACTGCATAGAACAGAATTCATTTAGCAGACTAAAAGAGACCCCCTTCCCTTCCCCTCCTTTCCCCTAAGGAATTCCTCCACGTTCCTATTAATATGAAGACAATTTATAGATGGTCCAATTACTCTCTAATTATTTGCCTGATGGACATATTTCAGATTAAGACTCAATCCCACTGAATCCCAAACCTTTCATGCTGAAATACTGCCAAATGTTTGCACGTATTCAGACAGTAAACTATCCTCTTCGCCCACTGATCTGAATGGACTGAGTGTAATCTGGTGAATGGTGCTGCCTGCCACAGTCTGTGCAGACAGATTGGCCAGCACAGAGTCATGTTGTCGGTGATCATTTGTGTCCTGATTCTCTAGAAATGGTCATTCTTGGCCGCTCAGTGTGTGGGCATTTCTAACCGCTCAGGTCTGCATGCTACAGTACAGTAGCACCGCATATTCGTAATAGAAGCTTGGCTGAGTTCCCAGAAGTAAGAGGCTTTCCCTGACTGACCCTCACATTTTCATATCCTTTTTCATGTCCATTAGCGTAATCGGTGCAAAGCTGGAGGAGCGCCTGCCAGTCGCATTTGTTGCCACAAAACTGAATGTCTCAACATCTCTGCCATGATTCAGATTATTATCACACCTTTGTTATTTTTATCATTTGTGTGTTAACGTTTCACTCATGCAGTGAACTAATCTCATACCACCAGATTACGAGCGTATGAGTGTAGATGTCAGCCTCAAAAATAGTACATTATGTAATATGTGATGTTATCAAATGGACTGAATGTGCTCTCACACCTTTAATTCACCGTGAATAATCCAACAATTACAACAGAGATGTTCAAATTGTGACTCCTACAGGAGCTTTTTTCTCAAAATTATGAATAAAAAAATGCTCAGTGTTACATGGACCTTCGGATTTAGCACTCCTCAACCTAGAAACCTGACCATACAGTATATTGCTATGACTTGAAAAGTCAATACCTTATTGATTAAGCACTACATTTTGTTTGGTGAACATCCTGTTTTTTTTCTTTCTTTATTCAGAGAATATAAACAGAAAGGCCTTCAAAGAAAGCGTGAAACCAGGATGGCATTACTTTGGCAGGAAAATGGTAATTTGCTCATATATATACAGTATAATCCCTTTGTGTGTCTCATTGTGTTCTGTAATTGTATTTGCTGATGCAAGATGTCAAAAGAGAGCAGCCGTCACGTGTCAGTAATGCATCTTTCTTTCGCCACAGGACGTTGCGGACTTCGAGTGGATGATGTGGTTCTCTACATTCCGCAATCATATCCTTTTTGCTCTCGCCGGTCACGTTATCTTTGCCAAGATATTCACCCTGCTGGCTCCAAAGGTGCGTGCATGTGTGTGAACGGCCGCCGGCTAGCACTGTAATCTGATTTGCATACAGGTATAATGGCATGTCTCTTATTATGTGTATATGTATTGTGTATGTATATACATATGTTTGGGTGTGTTTGAACACAAGCTTTGCTCCAATCACGGATTTCATTCAATCACCAGATTTAATTTGATATGTGATATAAACATATTAAATGCAAAGCTGCATTGTACTGATGTAAACAATACGCCTTGGGCTGTACAAGTAATTCAATTCTGTTCATTTCAATGCAATTCTATTCTATTCTATTGAGCAAAATATCATTTGTCATACTGTATATTTGTACCCCAAGGTCTAACACATAATTGACTTGATGCATGAGCATGAGTTGCATCCTGTTAAACTGTGACGTTGTCTGTTGGGTAGGGCTGTCCTCAACCAAAGAAATTCTTTGTCGATTAACACTCATACGATTTTGTCGACCAATCGATCTGTAAAACTGAGTTTCTCCACAAAGAATCACTCAAAATAAATCCTTCAGCATGAAAAAAGCAGAAATAAATCACTAATGGACTAAGAGGAGGCAGCCCTACTGTGTGAGTGCACCAGTTATTCTTTCCTGTGAATATTCTTTGACATATTTAAAACAGTTTGATATGTTTTAAACATGTTTTCTGTCTTGTTCCATGCTTACAATGAAGATTGGTATAGATGGATGTAAGGTAACATTAATAAACTTGTGAATTTTATAACATTCGTCATGTGTTTCATTTAAACCACTAATACATGGACAGTAGATTTGTTTGTTTTCATCCCACAATCTCCATCCTAAAGTATATCCATTGTTGTAGATACAACAGTGTTGTTGTTGTACTAACGCCATTCCTCACGTGTGTTGCATTGAATACAACTAAAGTACCCGACTTGACGTCACGCTGACGCTGGCCCCTCTTACCCACAGCACAGATCCTTGATCTTTGGTGTGTACGGTGGTTTGGCAGTCCTGGTCACGATGGGCTGGACCTTCATGGCTCTGGTTGTGTCTCACTGCATCATACTCTACAGCGTCGCCCTGGTCAAGATGAAATGGCTGTGCTTCGTGGCCGGCCTTACCACGCTGGCCTCCCTCAAGCTGGAGCCCTATAACTCCTGGCAGGTGAGTGGCTGGTTCGTGGTTCAAGGTACAGTAGGCTCTACCACGCTTTAGATGCAGAAACACTGAAGGCTCGATTGGCTGATACAGAATGAGCTGTGGGAATTTAAATTTTATATCTCATTTTAAACAAATGCATTAAAGGAACCTGAAGGTGATAAGACTTTATTGATATATTTTATATATGTATAAATGTATGTTTAGTATATTGATATACTGTATATGCACACACATACACATGAAATATGTTAAAGTATATGGTGTTACATATAAATATATTTGCTGTATATCAATATAAATATGCACACACACACATAAAATATGTTAAAGTATATGGTGTTATATATAAATATATGTGCAGTATATTGATATATAAGCACACACATACACATAAAATATGTTAAAGTATATTGTGTTATGTATAAATATACGTATGTGCAGTATATGTTATACACACACACTGCACAATATTATATATATATATACTGTAGTATGTCACATAAATTCAATAATGATAATGTAAGTAGTGTAAGTAGTAACATAGTATTATATAGTGATATTGATGACATGATTAAATGTAATATAGTGTTAGATGTGTTCCTACAACTTCTTCTACTACTCTTATTGTAATAATAACAATAACAACAATAGTAATATATAATTGAAAACAAGGTGTGATGTAGTAAAGTGCTTGTTCCAATGTCTAGAGGTATTGTCCATAATATGCAAAATGATGATGTTTTAGGCTCAGAATAACTCTGACTCTTTCTTCAGGAAGCCTTGGTGACCGGCTCTTTTGACCTGCAAGACATCCTGTTCTACGGAGGCTGCGGCTTCAGCATCATGCGCTGTATGAGCTTCGCTTTAGAGAACTGCGAGAAGAAGGACGGCAACTTCACATTTTCTGACCTGCTGAGATACAACTTCTACCTCCCCTTCTTCTTCTTTGGACCTATCATGACCTTCGACAGGTTTTATGCCCAGGTGAGGATTTAGGATTCAGCATAAAGTGGTGAAAAATGAGTATATGTACCCACTCTAAATCCTTTATAATATAAGATTTTTTTGGACCCAACCTGGTTAAACATCTGCTGAGATGCTGGGATGGTCATATTATTTCACAAAACAATGACATGAATGTTTTTAATTCCTCAGGTGAACAACACCCAGCTGACCCGCAAGGACAGGGAGATGTGGAACATCACCTCCAAGGCCTTGTTACATCTGGGTGTTATCCTGGTGGTGGACGTCTTCTTCCACTACCTTTACATCCTGACAATCCCCAGTGACATGAAGCTAGTCGCCAAGCTTTCTGACTGGGTTCTGGGTGAGTTAGATATATTATGTTTCCACACTGTTTTCACCTATCTGTGGCCATTAGGGCTAATATCCAATATTGGCTCTATGCATCACTTTTACTCCAAGCTTTATGTGCTTTATCAAACATAAACTACCTCTTTAAGTAGAAGTTGATATATGACCACCATCAATGTACTTGCTTTGTTTCCATGTGTACCTTTGCAGCTGGTCTGGCTTATTCCAACCTGGTGTATGACTGGGTGAAAGCAGCCGTAATGTTTGGTGTCATCAACACTGTGGCTACGCTGGACCACCTGGACCCTCCTCAGCCTCCCAAATGTATCACCATGCTCTATGTCTTCGCTGAGACGTACGTGTGAATGACTAATCTTAAAGAGGACTTATTGTGCTCATTTTCAGGTTCATAATTGTGTTTTGGGTTTCTACTAGAACATATTTATGTGCTTTAATGTTAAAAAAAAATTGTAATCTTCTCAAACCGGCTGTGTTGCAGCACCTATTTTCACCCTTTGTTTTAGGGCATGCCAAACTAGATATTATGCAAATGTGTTACTTGGTGACATCACCACGTTACGGAAGAAAAGGCGGGCTTCAAGCACGGCGTTTCAGGCAGTTCAGGAGCAGTGTTTCTGTGGGGAGAGTAACTCCCTTTGGCGTGGACTTTGGGCTTTATAACTTTGCAGACCTTTTACATGCACAAAAAAAACTATATAACACACTAAAGGAAAGGGGAAAAGCACAAAAGTATAATAGGTCCTCTTTAAGAAATCATTGTGTAGTTTCTTTGTTGACCATGCGTGATGTTTATTTTGAAAAATGTTTACATGGAAAATGTCTGTCTTTTTTAGGCACTTTGACAGAGGCATCAATGACTGGCTGTGCAAGTGAGTGTTTGAGTTTAAAAATTATGGGTTTAAAGGTGCAGTGTGTAGGATTTGGCAGCATCTAGCGGTGAGGTTGCAGATTGCAACCAAATGAAACGTGTGTAGGAGAACTACGGTGGCTGACGTAAAAACGTGAAAACGCGAATGGCCCTCTCTAGAGCCAGTGTTTGGTTTGTCCGTTCTGGGCTACTGTAGAAACATGGCGGACTCTGTGAAGAGGATCCGCTCCCTATGTAGATATAAACGTCTCATTCTGAGGTAACAAAAACATGATTCTTAGTTTCAGGTGATTATACACTAAAGAAAACATACTTAGAACATATTATGTTCCATTTCTGCCAACAGTTCCCCCTAAATGTTACACACTGTACCTTTAAATGACAGAACCTACAGTATATAAAGGACAATTTTGATTCTTCATCAAGTTGAATTTGAGCTGTAATTTTGCAGGTATGTTTATGACTACATTGGCGGGGATCACGATAAGATCTTCAAGGAGCTCCTGGCAACCTTCTGCACCTTCGCCATCACCACCTTGTGGCTGGGCCCGTGTGAACTGGTTTACATCTGGTCCTTTTTCAACTGCTTCGGCCTCAACTTTGAGCTGTGGGTGGCCAAGTTTTTCTCCATTCCGCCATTTCCTACCATAGAGGTGAGAAACATTAAGATAAAAAAAATCACTCGCAGTCAATATATGGAACTATGCTATGTGTAATTGTGTGCCATATCCTTTAATGCACCTGTGTCCAACTGCATCTAGGGTGCAATGGGTCAAGCCATGTCACGCAGGATCCGGGGTGTGTTCAATGCCGCCAACTTCTGGGCCATCGTCCTCTACAATGTTCTCTCCCTGAACAGTTTGGAATTTGCCAAACTGGTGGGAAGACGGCTGATTTTCAAAGGTGGGGAACAACGAGGGTATATTATATCAAATCAAATTAAGGCTTTTCTGTCAGTTCTATTCAAAGCAAGAACAACTCAGACAGACAAAAGCAACCAAATCTCTTCTTTCACATAGAATAAAAGAATATTAACAACAAACGTAGAGGTTGTTCACAAGATTATCTACAGTTGAACATCTTACTCAGGGCACAAAGAAAGCTGCATTCCTTTAAAAGTCTTTTTAATAACATTTTTATGTAGACAAATATTTTTTTCAAAATAACTCTAACAACAGAGACTTTGAAAAGATGCCACATAAAAGTATGGCTTTTCCTGAAAAAAAATATTATGATTGTAAATTAATTGTTACAAAATTTTGACGGTTCCAAAATGAATGTTTTGTTTATATCTGTGGAAGATATCTGATGTTTGGTTTCCACTTCTAACAAGGCTTGTGAGCCGATAGTAAAACGACATTAGTATCTCTGGGTCGTCAGTTAGTGTGGAAAAAATACGGATAAATGGCAGAGATTGACGGTAAGTGCCTGGCAATGACTTGTTGTGAAGTAAATGCAACGGAACGGGGGAGGAAGAATGCGACATCTAGTGGCTGAATTTTATAAATAGCACCTTTAAAGTCATACTTTCTTCTCATTTTCCCCCCTTCACTTCCTTTTCCTTTCCCTCTCTGTGTTTTTCCTCCAGGTTTCCCTCTGTCCACCCTCTCAGTGTTACTCGTGACCTACTGTGGCGTGCAGCTGGTGAAGGAACGGGAGAGAAAACAAGCTCTGCTGGACGACCCGGAGCCGGCGAAGCCTGTAGATGGGGGCAAAGAAAAAGCAGAATAAACGGACAGAAAAAAAACTGACTGTCGCATACTTCACGGTCAACACATTGTTCCATCCTCAGCCTTGTGAACTGCACCTAACCAGACTGTAACAGCCAGTCAGCTCCTTGTATTGTTCACAAGCCTGTGTGTTTTTTTTTCGCTTTTGCTTGTCAGAAGCGAGGCAATGTTTTGAACTGTGAAATATCCTCAAGTGCACTTGCTGTAGATAATCGCCACGTCCTTTGGCACAAATTCACCGACGGTGCATTTTGTATTTTACCTGAACAAAAGATTGTTTAACAAATGATAAGCCTGCTGAATATTTTATGCTACACCTAATAGTATATATAAAGATATACAGTATTGTAAAGGAACAACTACTTATGTGGTTGTCTCCTGTGTTCACTTTTGATTTTTCTCAGATTTGGATAGTCTTCCTTTTTTTAAAAAATCATCGTCAATATGATTATTTTTAGTCAGAATAGTGTCTTAATTTTGCCTTAGACAATGTTTAACCATACTAAAGACTTGATAAAACTTGAAATCAGGGTGCCAGGTGTGGAGCGCAATGAAGAAAACAAACAAAGGGTGCTGTGGAGGTCCTCCACATAAAGCTTGCAGCTGATTGTGATGTATATTTGCTCTACTGTCACTAAGCGATTATGCAAGTCACAATGTAGTCTATTTTAAAGTTGACGGAGAATGTATTAGATCTCTTATAATGTTGTGAAACTGAATGTAGTTCAACTGTCCAGAGAACGACAGCTTTACTCCACTACCATACAGGAGATTACTGTTGGTGGGTGTGACATTTCAAGCATGTCTTCCCTCCACTCTCTCTCACATGATCCAGGCTCGCCATGAAAGGCAATATGGGTCACTCTCTTATCCTGCCTGTCACCAAAACCTGCTGTCTGTCCTCAGTGCAGCGGCCAGAGAGAGAAAGAAGTTTATGCAGATTGCCTTTTTCTCATTGTGGGGTTTTTATTCAACGGTGTTCATTTCAAATGTTTGACTTGGAATAAAGTTTTGTTTCATCCAAAAGTGACACAAGTTTGTTTTCATGCAGTATGGAGAGGAGACTAAAATGGATGTATTGTTGGTTGCTTGGATGTATAAGCACAGTCTGCATTAAAATATTGTAACAATTTAATTTTGTTTAAATTGGTGGTAATGCTTTAAAGCAGCAGTGGGTAGAAATGGAGCAAATATGATTAAAACAAGTTATTTTTATAAATTGGTCACTATATACTGACAGTAGTGCATGAGACAGGTAATCGGAAAAAAAATCTCTCTGAAATGACCTGTGATTGGCCAAAGCCTCCTGTCACGGGCTCGATTTTGTAAAGCCTGAAAACAGAGCCATAAGGAGGTGCAGAAGTCTAGTTTTCTCTCAGAACACTTGAATTATGCTGAAAGGTTATTATGGAATTTTTGCCCAATGATGCCAAAAACTTTCTGCCTACTGAAGCTCTAATATCTTACTAAAGACTGCATTGGGTTTAATTTGTGTGAATCGCCACAAGATGGCCCAGTTTGACCAAAGATGATCATTTACTGCAATTCACAGAAGCATGATAAAAAAAAACTTGTAGGTTCACCCACACATGTGTTTCCACTTAGTTGATTGCCTGATTAGATCTTTTCTCAGGACTGTGTGGGCGTGTACTATCTGAACTTATTTGACATCTCCTTCACGCTCCAGTATGATGGGACAATTACCCCTTCACCATAATCCTTTTTGTTCATGTTGACACGTCACAGTAGAAAAAGCACAGGTGTAAATAATCAAGTTAATGTGGCAGTAGGCAGTATATTTTTGGCATCATTGGGCAAAAATTCCATAATAACCTTTCAGCATATTGTAATTCAAGTGTTCTGAGAGATAACTAGACTTCTGCACTTCCTCATGGCTCTGTTTTCAGGCTTTAAAACATCTAGCCCGTGACGGAAGACTTTGACCAATCACAGGTCATTTCAGAGAGAGAGCGTTCCTATTGGCTGTTCATTCAAAGGCGGCAGCTGTCAATCACTCGCAAACTCCGATCAAACGGTCAAACTAGGCAGCGCTGATCAAATATGAATCAATATTCTGTTACTGTGGCTAAATCCCGTGTAGCTGCTTCAGTTTCAGGGTCCTGTATTGTGCATGTTGGCTCACTGTCACACTGTCATGGCTCACTGGGACACTGAATCATTAATGTCATTAGTAACACCTGTGCTTTTCCTACTATGACAAAAGTCTATTCTTATAAGTGCACGTTGTTCGGTGGCAGCATGTCGTTTCCAGCCACCTGAACAGAGAACTAATCTGCCAGAATAATTAGAAACACCTGTGTGGGTGTGCAGTGTCTCTCCCTCAACTGTTAAAGAACATATCAGGCATGTCACACAATACTTTAAAGTGTTTTTTTGTTTGGGGAATAATTTACAGTTTGCTGGAAATGCACAGGTGTAATTAATTAACGTTAATTGCGACCTTCATATCGGCTCACTGATGTGTTGGTATACTGGCACAGATACATGGTGCAGAGCTTTAATTGATGTTATTAGTTTCACCGGTGCTTTTCCAAGTCAAAAACCCTATTGTGAGAGGTCTGAAGGTTTAGTCTGAATTCCTCATTATTAATCGACAGGTGACTCTTTATACCCTTATTGTTCCTTCAGTAGTTCACCAAATTACATTTAGAAAATCCATATAACTCAATAAAAAGTCATAAGCAAGAGATTTCAGCACAAATGGGTGTACAGCAGGCACTAATTCATAAAATATGACTCAAACATGTAAGATATTTTCGTCAAATTTCAAAATAGTGAACATATAAAGACAAAGAAGTAGAAAAATAGATACTCTTATGTCCTCCAAGTAAACCTTTAAGCAAATCAAGGAGCTGACATCTGATTAAATGAATTACATAGTCAGAATTACAAGTAATAAAACATATTCCCAATGTGTTTCCCCACTAGACTTCTATCTCATCTTCAGCCAACAGGTGCCAGTGTTGTTTATCACTCTGGATGTATCTCTATGGATTCCACATATTCCACATGTATAACATGTATGAGCACATCTCATAAGCTTCATTAATTCCATATGTTATGAGACTTATCTGAAAGATGATTAATTTGATAATTAACCATTTTGTATGGACCTGGTGTTTTATTACATGTGTTGGAACTGACATTTTCATCCATTTGTTAAGTTTATTTAGAAATGTAAGAGGGACTCTCTGGTGGTTCAAATGGAAGGGCATTTAGAGAATATCACCTGTTGAATAATAACAAGAAACACCTGCGTCAAGTGATGTGGTATATATGGTGAAGTGTGTCACTTGCTGTGTTTGTAACCTGAGGAAAGTTCATGAATAAACAATACATTTAAGTGTTGAGCCCATGCTTTTTGTTCTAAAACATGCTATTTTCTGGTGTCAGGGAAGAGAACTACTGTAACCTATAGTAGCCTAAATACTGTCCTGTACCCCCAAACTGCTCCGTAGTGTAGCCAGTCAACTTGTAAAAAGGTGTGTGAAAATATCAAAGTTAGCCAGTCAGGCCGCCTGGTGAGACGTCCTGCTGGATTTAACCCGCTGCCACCCCCGTGCTTAGTCATTCAGCTGTTTGTGGGGGTCTGCGTAGTGCAGGAGTGGATAGGTCCACCAAAATGGATTCCTCAGCTTTGTGAGGGTCCTGTCTATAAATACCCCCCGCCTTACCGAGTGACTGACAGCCACGGACAGCTGCAGCCACAAGCCGGCCAACCCGTGGAGACTACAGAGCGATCTGAGCAGCCCTGTGCATGCTGACAGTCCCTGCTCCGTCGTGGGGAGTGAGGAAGCGTGCCCACGAAACCCAACCGGGACAAGGAGACAGAATAAAATGGCTGCCATGGCTATAGACCCGGTGGAGCAGCCTCGGATGTACCAACAGACTCTGCTTCAGGACGGACTGTGTGACCTATTGGAGAATGACAAGTTTGTGGACTGCGTCCTCCAAATCCAGGAGCAGAAGTTCCCGTGCCACCGCCTGGTTTTGGCCGCCAGCAGCCCGTTCTTCAAGGCCATGTTCCTGTCCGACCTGGAGGAGAGCAAGAAGCGCGAGATTGTCCTCAAGGACGTGGAGCCAGGTGTTATGGGGATGATCCTGCGCTACTTGTACACCTCGGATATTAATCTGACAGAGCAGAACGTCCAGGATATCTTCATGGTTGCTAACATGTACCAGATCCCCTCCATCTTCTCTGTGTGCGTGTCCTACCTCCAAGAGAAGCTGGTGCTGGGGAACTGCTTGGCCATCTTCAGGCTGGGAACGCTGCTGGATTGTCCCCGGCTCGCTCTGGCTGCCAGAGAGTTCATCTGCGAGCGCTACCAGGTGGTCGTCAGGGACCAGGACTTCCTGCAGCTGGGCCCGAGCGAGCTGGGCATCATCATCACCTCGGACGCCCTCAACATTGAGCGAGAGGAGCTGGTGTTCGAATCCCTGATGGACTGGGTCAAACATGACGAGACAAACCGCGTTAAGGACCTGCCGGAGCTGTTGCACTGCGTCCGTTTCAGGCTCATACCGTTGGATTACTTCAAAGAGAAAGTGGAGCGCCACCAGTTCCTCCGGTTCAGCCAGGACATCAAGAAGGAGCTGGATCTCGTCAAGGATGCTCACCAGGGGCGCCTCCCAAAGCCCAGGAAGCAAGGCAGCGACGGGGCAAAGGGGGGAGAAGGAAGTGAGGAGGAGGATGAGGACGATGAGGAAGAAGGGTACTTGCCGGGTATACTCAACAACAACCCTCGATTTGGGATGTTTGAGCTGGACCTGATACTTATGATCAGCGACACAGGGACTGTGGCCTATGACCCGCCAGGGAATGAATGCTTTGTGGTCTCAGAGTCGACAGAAATTCCCAAGAACCACTGCAGCCTCGTGACCAAGGAGAACCAGGTGTTTGTGGTCGGAGGACTTATCTACAACGAGGAGGACAAAGACGAGCCATTCAGCTCTTACTTCCTGCAGGTAGACCATCAGTAGCTCTTTGTAACCTGAGAACACGTCACTTTTCTCTTATTTTCTCATTCCTTGTGCCTCTCATTCCTCATTGTTTTCATCCCCAGTTTGACCCGGTGAGTTCAGAGTGGTTAGGGATGCCCTCACAGCCCAACCCTCGCTGTCTGTTCGGCCTGGCCGAAGCTGAAAACTCCATCTTTGTTGTTGGAGGAAAGGAACTGAAGGAAGGAGAGCATGCCCTGGACTCAGTCATCATCTATGACAGACAGTAAGTGTGGATGCCAGATTTAATATGGAACCTTATTTATTTATTTATCTATCCATTTTTATTTTATTTTATTTTATTTTGTTTTGTTTTGTTGGGTGTCCTTTTATCCTTTTTTGGTCTATTTCTTTCTTTCCTGTGTACCTTGTTTATATGTCATGATGGTGGCTCACATCTTGAAAAAAATAAAGTTACCATCTACGACAGACAGTAAGTGTGGATACCAGATTTAATATGGAACCTTATTTATTCATTTATCTATTCATTTTTAATTTAATTTAATTTTTATTTTATTTTATTTATTTTATTTATTTTATTTATTTTATTTATTTTATTTATTTTATTTATTTTATTTATTTTATTTATTTTATTTATTTTATTTATTAATTTTGTTGTATGTCCTTTTATCCTTTTTTTAACCTACCTTGGTTAAATATCACGATGGTGGCACACTTCTTGGAAAATAAAGTTATATAAAAGAGAAAAATGGAACCTTACACATGATTTGTTTTGTCTCTATTATCTAAATGAAAACACTCAGTTATTGCAAGGGAAGTCATTTCTGGAAAGTATCCTATTGATCACTAATGAAGCCTCCTTTTAAATAGTCAGAAATTCCCAATTCAATTCAATGAAGCGTAAAACCATCCCTCTCATAGTCACATTAAAGGCATTACATATATTTCCATAGATATAGCAATCGATATAAAATGTATTTCATTACATGTCCTGTAAAAACTAGGTATCTCCAAACATTGCTTTTTTCAGCTGATTTATTGGTTCATTTAGTCAAAAAAGTTGGAGACCTTTCTCAACTTTTAACTTATTTAGTTTGTCTGAAAAATTAAATCACCAAATTCGGAGATACATGTTTTTTGTTGCTGCATGAGTCTGCAGATTCATCATCTATAGTCAATTCATGATGATGTAACATCTTTTTCTGTGTACAGGTCATTCAAATGGGGAGAGTCTGACCCTCTGCCTTATGCAGTGTACGGCCACGGAACCGTATCACACAAAGGTCTCGTCTACGTCATTGGAGGAAAATCTGAAAGCAAGTATGTGGCACTCTATAACCTGTATGATATTTTATCATTTGATTATACCTCAGGATTGCATTTTCACACTGTGGGTCCATTTAAAAATACCTGTATGGAATATAACATTTTTGAAAGTGCAATTAATATTGCCAACCAAAACCTTAAGGTATCAGTATCACTTTGGATATCACATAGAGTTTAACATTTAAGAACTAAACCAAACAGTATTTAAAGGGGTACTCCAGTGATTTGGTATCGCACTTCTGTAAAGATGGAGGACTCACAAGAGAAAGATAAAAAAAAAAAAAACAATGGTCAAAATCAAGGCTGCAGAGCCTGAGATATCCTGACTTTTAATCTCTAGTACGAGTCAAAAACGCTGGATCCTACACTTCCCATAATGCAACTCAACAGCCTCTTTCGACCCTCCCTGCCTCCTAAATGCCCCCTGCCTCCAGTTTATGACATCCTCAGGGTTATTTTTCTTTATTATATTTTTGGGTGAGGATGAACTGATTCGATTTTGGAGATTGTGATATCTCATGGAGATTAAGGGAATTTCTTCCAATTTGGCACAAATGTTCACTTGGACTAAAGGATGAACTAGATTTAGATTTTGGTGGTCAAAGGTCAAACGTCAAGGTCACTGTGACCTCACAAAACACGTTTCGGCGATAACTCAAGAATTCAAATGCTAATTATGACAATTTTACACAAATGTCTAACAGGATAAAATGATGAAATTATGACATTTTGGACAGACATGGATGTAAACTGCAACTTGACTGGTTGGCGGAGGCATACAACCACGAGGCGAAACTGTGTTTATAGGCTGAGTAGTTGTCGTTGTGACGAGTAAACAGAATTTCAAGTGTATAATCAGTCAATCAATCCCTTTTAACACACTGTATTAAATGTTTCATGCAGGAAATGTATGAAAAGGGTCTGCGTCTACAACCCCACCAAGTTTGAGTGGAAGGACCTGGCTCCTCTGACGACGGCCCGCTCCCTGTTTGGTATCACCATCCACGAAGACCAGATCTACGTGGTGACGGGGGTCACAGACACAGGCCTCACCAGCTCTGTGGAGGTCTACGACATCGCCACCAACAAGTGAGACGACAGTTTGTTTGTTTTTTTATATGACCAACTTTATCTCATCGTTATGAGGTGAAGCACCTGTCCACAGTAGTGAAATGACTCATCGAGGGTGAATAGCAGATCATTAGGTCATAAAATAGCACTCGTTGCACTGCTGTAGGTGTCATACAGTAATATAGCAGCTTCATCATCACTTCACTGCTTGTGTGTGTGTGTTATTGTCGTGTTGTCCTCCAGGTGGTCTGAGTTCACAGAGTTCCCTCAGGAGCGCAGCTCTCTCAACCTGATCTCGATGGGAGGTTTCCTGTACGCTGTGGGGGGCTTTTCCATGATGCCCAGTGAAACCAGTGAGGAGCCCGTCCCAACAGAGATGACTGACATCTGGAGGTGAGAGCCCGCCTTCACTCGCTCAATACACATGATGAGTGAATAGAATGGGATCACAATGGCTGAAATAAAAAAGTTTTACTGAGAGATTTCATCCTACAAGTAAAATGACCTGGTACCCCCCTGATTTGTTTGAAAAAATTTAAACAACACAGCAAAGAAAAATCTGGAGCCACACTCAGGTTAAGATGAAATCGTCATCTCATAGACTTAGAGGAAAAGCACAGTTTTAATGAATGACCTTCAAGGATATGTAAGGTCATATTCTATGTTGTTTTATTGTTAACAAATCCTATTAAAGACCAAAACCAACAATTAATTGATACCAACAAGCACTGGTAGACTCAACAAAACCACAGCAAAAGTTCCCTCTTGGATGCCCCTATGGTAAATAAAATGTGCCCTCTAGGGTGCCCTACCAATGAAGGAAATGTGCTGAAGTCCCCTCTAGGGTGCCTTTCCATTAGCGAAAACAAGAGGAAGTACCCTAGGGTGCCCTTCCAGTAGAGGAAATGTGATGAAGTACCCTCTAGGTTGGCCTTAACATGGAGAAAACAAGATGCAGTTCCATTTAGGCTGCCCTACAGGTTAGAAAACATTCTGTTGTGCCACCTTGTGCACCTGGTGCCCTTTTTATTATTTTTGTTTGCCCCTGCCCCTCAGACAGCCTGAGTCCGCCACTGCTAGCACGTATTACCTGTTGGCCCAAAGCCTGATATAGCTTATTCCAGAGGAAGCTCCTTTCATACTCACTCAAGCACCAAATGTGTATTAATCCGCAGCTGAAAATAGACCCCCCCCCAAAATGCATTATTATCTCCTGTTTAAGTAATCTTTTCTAACAACTACAACGCCCTTCTGTTTTAGAAAGAGTCTTTATTTAAAAAGTAAAACAACATTTGTGTGACCTGTGTCAAAGGTTTATATTTTTGGAAGCTGAGTGCCGCAGACAAGGTAAAGTATTGGGAGACGGATTAATGCATTGTTGGTTTAGGTCTTTCATGAGATCTGTGGACAATAGGAAAAATATAGAGAAACACCAGACTTATAATATCTCACAACAATGGCTGCATTCCAGTTAGTCACTCTCACACCACACTGGCATACCTAAATGGAACTGACCCATCATTATTAATGTGCCTTCTCCTGCTGAGTCAAGTCAAAGTTTATGCCATGGTCTATTTCTACACATAAACACATAGTTCATTACAGTCTCTTCCGATACTTTTCCTTTCTTCCCATATACTATTATTAATGGAGCTAACTCAAAAAGTCCCTTTCATGTCAAATCATTCTCTGCAGATGATGAACGACATTGAGATTGCATTTGTTATTACTGTAAGCTATCTTGTGATGCTATAAGGGCACCAAACATTGACATATTTATGTTTCCCCACAGATACGATGAGTCAGACCAGTGCTGGAATGGGATTTTGCGAGAGATCAGCTACGCAGAGGGATCCACTATTCTTCCAGCGCGTCTCAACACTCTGCGCCTCACCAAGTTATAACTGCTGGTGGTGCCGTGAGGTTAATGGTGTAGCATTAGCATTCAAAATTGGCCCCAAAAATTGGCTTAGGATACAGAATGTTTCACAAATGAATTTGGTCTCTGAAGATGAAAAAGTGTTTTTCCTTATGTTTTACAGCAGGGGGAGACAGATATACATGTTGAGTCTAAGTGAGGGTAGAGGTGAACCACATGAGAATCACACCAAATATATTTTATGAAAAGCTAAAATGTTGATTTGTACATCTGTTTTTGTTGTTATATTATTCCTTTAATACCTGTTTGCTTTATTTAAAGCAGAAATAAAGATGATGGTTGACTGTATTGCCTTTAGTTGGAACGACACAGAAGGCCTGTCCACAGTGCAAATGGTTTTATTCATCAACATCTTTACAGCTGATTCCACACGTACTGTACAGTACACCATATTTACACAAAATGTACATGGTACAACAAATAAGAGACACTTCTTCAGTGACATTATGCAAATAGCACGAGTGGGGAACGTTTAAATGTAAACATCGATTTCCAGTTGAAACCTGAGCACTATTAAGTCATCACCACAAAACATGAACCAATTCTTTAGCCGTATTTACAGTCTCACATCGTATATAGAACAGTGTGACAATTAGTCTGAGGTACTTTCAGTTAGTTTCAGTTTTACACATGACAAGAAGGGGGACTAAAGTAAACAGCAAACCCCAACATGACGCCCACGTGAAATGCGACACTGTCACTGCCTGTACATATTAATGCCTCAAAATACCTTTTTTTTTTTTAGCAGGAGGTGGCCTCAAATAGAGAGAATAACAACTATCATGCATGGTGTCATTGGACTTGATAAATCCTATTACATCAAACAATACTAAGAATACACAGCCAAGCTAGCGTGTGGGTGTTTAATGCTAACATGTTCACAATGACAATGCTAATATAGCTGATGTTTAGAGGTTATATTTACCATTCATTCATGTTAGTTGAGCATGTTATCACGCTGGCATTTGCTAATTAGTACTATACTCAAAGTATAGCTGAGGCTGATGAGGATGCCTTTAGTCTTGCAGTTATAGAGTGCTGCAGGATTGACACTTAAAACCCAGAAATGAGTTAGCATTTTAGCACTTCCGGTTCCCTTGTCTGGAAGTCAATGGGTTTTTTGAATGGGTTTTTAGTTAGATGCCTGAAATAAGATCTGTGGTTTACGCAACCTGAAGAGATTTTAACATTTTGCTATAAGACATAAAATACATCAATAAATACCACACTCATAAATTTTGAGGCCTTCACGTCATCACGCCAACTCGTCCGCTGTTGCAGCCTCGTTTATACTCACGTTCATGCGACCGTGGTGTGGTTCGTTTATAGCCTAACGTTAGCTTTTTACTTTTGCCGATTGCATTCACACTTCAAAAAATCATAAAAATGTGGAGATTATCTTGCTGAACAAAACATGTAAGTATCATAAACATTTGTTTGCCACAGAGCTTTTTTTTCTGCAATAATCCAAAACCCAATGGAAAGATCCCATTGGCTTTTTGTCGAGGGAACCCTGGGTGATGCTATCTTCCTGGTTGGCCTACACAAATGCATCATCCCTGGAGCACTCTATTATGTCATAAATCAAAACAAATCTAAATGAAAATTTAAAGGTGCAGTGTGTAGGATTTGGCGGCATCTAGCGGTGAGATTGCAGATTGCAACCAACTGAATATTCTCCCGTGCCCAATGCGAAAACGTGAATGGCCCTATCTAGAGCCAGTGTTTGGTTTGTCCATTCTGGGCTACTGTAGAAACATGGCAGCCGGCTCCATAAAGAGGACCCGCTCCGTATGTAGATATGATCATTCTAAGCAAATGAAAACACAACGATTCTTAGTTTAAGGTGATTATACACTAATGAAAATATAGTTATGAATATTATATTCAATTTCTGCTAATAGATCCCCCAAAATGCTACACACTGGTCCTTTAAGGCATAACCATTACTATTACAATTCATTTAGAACATGAATGTCTGAACTAAATAAACAATATTTAAAATATATATCATATATATACTGTATATATATATAAATAATAAATAACTAAACAATCCATCCAATAGTTGTTGAGACATTTCACTCAAAACCACAACCTCATGGTGACGCTAGAGGAGAAAGTCATTAGGGTCGCCCAAATATCATCTGGTAGATGATGGAAACTTTGACCTGCTGGTGGCGCTAGATAAGAAGAAGATCATCATTAAGATTCATCCTCTGGGAACAATGAATGTACACAATTTTCATGGCAATCCATCCTGTAGTTGTCCAGATATTTCCGTCTGGACCCAAAGTGGTGGGCCGACCGGCCAGAAAACAGTATAGTACATTAACAATAATAATATTGATTGACTCTGTGAATATAGAATAAAATAGAAAGCTAACAATCGATGCAATGAAATGAATTATCCATGCAATCCAGTTAATGGAAGTTAATCAGTGTTGCCACATATTTATTCACAATGTTGTGTATCGTGTGGACTAATAATGGAATACATCTGGTCCATTAGTTGCAAAAACAGTAAAAATGAACGTCTGCCGAGCGACCGCGCACTCATACCAAAACTAAAAGCCTTTGTAATCTGAGATAAATTTCACAAGCGGGAGCTTTAGAGTCTCCTCTGGAATGTTATCCGGCAGTAATTCAGCCGAGTGTATGCCCCGTATAAAACTGTCACAGACGGGATCGGGATGTCGGTCGCGCTATAGATCCCTCCTCTGTGACTACTACCGTTCATGACAGCCTGACACTGTCATTACAGTAATGCTGTTACCATTGGTCCCCACAGCAACATGGGCCATTAGGTTAAGTGCTTGGAGTCCTCTTGTGTAACACACCCTTTTAATAAACATCTCGCTTCTTATAGGACACAGCTCATCTTTGGCTCTGTCCAACTGTTGCTTAACATCAGATGTAAACCGCTGGCCAAGAGCTCCATTTCCCTTTAATTTCACATTCACCATCTTTCTCCCTGCAGCATCCTGTAGTGTGTTCATTAGAAAAGACTTTGTTAACGTTATTCTGAGAATTGATTTTCAACAACTTGTCAGTAACCCGTTGGGGTTGACTCGTCATGTGTGATCTCAACAAAGCTTAACTTTGTCGTCCGAACTAATCTGTTTGCAGATGTATCAGCGCGAGACGAGTTTATATGTAAATAACAGATACCTGCCAGTCAACCTCCAGAACAGTGGACGCTCTTTCCTGATCAAAGCTGCATTACAACAGTCTTTTATGAAACTAATTTTTCATGTGAAGGTAATTATTAACCCATTTTACTAAATGGGTGTTTTGTAAGACGCCTTTCCACCCTTGCAAGAAAAACACTCATTTTTTTGACAGGTAATGGATAAAGTTACAATGAACACATATTAGCTTCAGTACTAAAATGTCATATTGACCTCCAGTAACCAATATCAACTGCGTTGCAACAGTGCATGTGTGTACGATTCAGTACCCAACGATACAAACGGAGAGGGGTGTTAACCGTAAACGGGTTTCAGATGGCAGAGAGGTGTTCCTGACACTCAGACGCCCGGCGCGTTGTAGGGCTGCACTTGGTCAACATGGTGATCTGGGTGCTGAAGTTGTTGCCGTTGCTGCCTATGGAGGGCTGCTGGTACTTGGTGTCAGCGCCCAGGAACCTCTGCAGCATCCATCTGCGCCACTTACGCTTGATCTCCGCCTGTACCTGTAGGGGAGATGAGAGGGGGTGGACAAACAGGATGAAGAGGGGGTGTTAAGAGGGCAGGAGAGGGACTGAAAATTAGATTTGCTGGCATAAAAGGACAGTAAACATCTAAAAGAGCTGTTTTTTAAAATGTACTTACCTCTCCGTTCAGAAAGCAGTACAAAACAGCAACGACAAAACCCTAAAGAAGAGAGATAAAACGTTACCGCCCAATAAAGGATTTTGTGCTAGTACAGCTGGAAGAACACTCAAAATGCTTGCGTATGAATAATGACGGTAAGATTATGACCAACTTCAGGCCCAGACAGGAGGTTCATCATTTAGATCTCTGGGAAACGTTCCCAGGAGATATCATTCTGAGCTAAAATGGTTATAAATTGAGAATACTTTCCATCGCTAGGTTTCCATCGTTGCACTTGGCTCTCAGCGTTCACATTCAATTTGATACTCGGTAAATCAGCGACCTCATTATTCATTCGTACAAAATTAAACATGTCAGCTAAACAAACAATTCAGTTGCTTAATCAGACAAACTGTCTTCATGTAACCAAGCTGATGTAACTTTACGGAAACACTTTGCGGCACAAATCTTTACCTAAAACACAAGAAGTAATGCATGAAGTAGTGCTGCTTCTGTCTGACATTTGGGAAGCTGACAGACTGCTAAGTAACACCTTGCATGCTGTTATGTGGCGTTACCTGAAATGACCCCAGAATAAGGTCGAACACCATCCTCACTCGTGGGTGGATGTGGTCGGGGATGAAGGCAAAAATGATGTAATTTATGCCAAAAAGAGGAATCAACAACAAAGTGGATTTAGCCAGTCTCCTAAAAAAAAGTAGGAAAAGTGAAGAGAAGGCTTGTTAAAACCAGAGTCAAGAGAGCTACGATTGCTCACCACCGACAACATAGCGTCAGAAAAGTAATGTATTCAATGTCACCTGATAAGAAATGACTGTAACCCATGCAATGATAGAAACATTCTGCGCTGAAAACCTACGAGTACTGATTGGATTCCTTTCTTCCGATGTCGGGGCAATTCATCTTCTGTCGCAAAATCCGGATTATGCAGATGAAGAGGAAAAAGTTCACCTGCCGAGAGAGTTTAAAAGGACTGATTAATGGGATTGCATTGTGAAGAGCTGCGTATGAAATGTTACTCATGAAGAGGCGCCGTGACTCACGAGTATGGTGACTAAAATAGGTGTTTTGATGATCCACCATGGGCGGTCGTCGATTATCTCCCAGCATCTGTCGGAAGCAACAAAAACAACAAATTCTCACAAAATAAAAGAATAAATTGAGATAGAACAAACCTTTGAGCTGTGCTGTATGAGAGCAGAAAGCAATAACTACGGCAAAGAGTATAGATGCAAAGAGACGAAACTCCAGTGTCTTTTTGACAACAGCTGCTGCCGCCATTTTGGACTGAAAGCTCTTAATTTATAATATTTTATTGTTCAACACAGGCCATTTCGGTAGAATATGACAATACAATAGAAATAATTTTGTTTTGCTTTTGTAAGGCACTTTTTAGGCGGACGTTTTAATAGCGTCCGGTAGTCGCTTTCAGTCCAAAATGGCGGAAGCGTAGCTTTGCTGCTGGGCGCTAATGTTGCAATGGAACGGATTTTCACTTCTTATACATATATGTTCTTTGACTACGGACACATGAAGATGGGAAAAGCCTCACTAGCTAGCTTAAACGTTACGAAGCCTGAGAGTTTTTCTTCTTTTTAGGAAATTACACATCACTAACACATACTATGATAATTTTTATATGGTAAAGCACATTTTATTTTGAATAAATACGTAGTTACTGCACATTTTGGCTTTGTAAGGTAGCCATGAAACACTCAGCTCTTGTCTGAGGTAACGTTACGGCTAATTACTTTGCATGTTGCAGATTAATAGGTCACCACAGACCTCCACTGAGACCAGCTAATATTATTATTATTATTACATTCTGAGTGTGTAAATGTGTATTGTTTAAATCAGTTGTACTGATAAGTAACGTTAATCAATGAGATTAAAGCAAAGACGAATGACTAACTCACCCGAGATGATTTAAATAAGCCTTTGTAATCACCCATGCTGAGATAAAGATGGTTGGCGCGCCTGCAAAAAAAGAAACATAAACAGAATTTGTTGCAAGTTATTTCAACATTAAAATGATCTGTATGTCACAAACTATTCATTATGTTAAAACAAACACCACACTGACTCAACACCACCAAATATGACGGTGAGCCTTGAGCACACTTTTAATCTTTTGGATGATTTTATAGCTAAAGTTATATTGCCTTTTGGGTAGCTATCATTTTAAACCAGACTCATATGTGCTCTCTGTGCCAATATTGGCTCATCCTGGGTATCTGCAGGAAAGTCACAGGCTTGTTTCCATTTGCCTGCTTGGCAGACACAACATTTCAGGTCTATTTATAGAGTTACTTTATTGCTGTGATGGAAAAAAAAGAACATCAGAAATTTGGGGAATGGTTGTTGAGTATACATTTCAAAAGCAAGTAACATTGGAATTTTAGGACCGAAAAGGCCAAAGTCAAGTGTTTGGAAGATGAAAATGAAGGGCCAAAAATACTTTTAAGAAAAGAGCATCCTTGTTGCCAAATATATCCATTAAAAATATGAAAAGTCCAAATTGTCTAATGTGTTGTTTCAAATGTTATTCACATATTATGTCTGCCATACATGTATGGTTTAGTTCAATGCGCTATTTCCCTATCGAGAGCACCAAAAGCATGGCAGGACGCTTAGACTGAATTATAACAGTGCAGCGGAGTGGCTGCTGCCTGCTGCTGCTGCTAATCTAAAACTGGCAGCAGGACTCATTCATATGCAGATGAAATAGGCACAGCGTTTTCCTGTGCATGTATAAAATCTCACTTATAAATTCATTTACATATCATCATGTATGTTGTGGCTGTAAAACAAAACAGACGTTCACGTTGCCTGCTCTTGATGGGCATTTGGCGATTTCTGGCTGCCACTTTGGACAAACGGATGGATCTAATCTCCTCGCAAATGAGCCTAGGTGTGTATTCATCAACAGATGGCATGGAGGCTGGCACACGTACCCCAACCAATCAGGATGTACCACCACAAGTACTTCCTCTCAGAGAAGAAGGAAACGGCTAACAGAGTGTGGAGATAGAGGCCCTCCACCAGCAGCCAGAAGTAACTCGCCATGACCCCGTACTGGAAGAAGACCACCACTGCCTTGCAGCCCACCTGCAGGAGAAACCAGCATGTTAGCGACTTATTGCATTACCATTGACTGTAGAGCAATTCTATTACAATTCAAATGATGAAGACAAATATAGTTGCCGGTGGACGAGGCTGCACGGAGAACGTTTTTAGTGAATTACTCTAAAATTTGTATTGATGATTCACTTATGAGAAAACAATTTTGTCAAACTTGGCAATCAAAAGCAGCAGCGAGGAGACAGTCATTATCGCAATTACTGTAATATGAGCATCATATAATTAGACTAAATTCTACAGGGGTTATGGTTGTGCTGATTATAGTAATTATAATCGCTAGACTGATTAAATCTGCAGTCAAAGTATTTGAGATTCATGTTCATTTTTATATCTCACAGTCAGCCGATTACACTGTTGTCTATTAAATAGGAATTATCAGTCGCTATAGCACCATATAGCAACCCTCGCTCCAGCCTCAGTCTGGGTCTCATTCACATGAACGGAGGATAGGAAATAACTCTGGATTTAGCTATTAGTGCATTTTACAACTTTTAGGACCTAATGATTTAAATATGGGCTATTAGAGTGTTCGTACTGGGAAGTTGATTCACCTAAAAAAAAAAAAAAAAATCTGCTGAGTTACAGAAGTCTCTTTCCCAATGTAAGTTATGGGAAAAAGTATTTTTTGGTCCCAATGGCATCACGTGACGGACACGGAAGTTGTAGTACCGCCGTTTGGCCACTATGAAAATTGGGATCAATGACCGGCGCTCTCTCTGGGGGCTTGGTTGAGACGAGGATGTTAAACCGAAGTGTCTAGGACTTATGGGAAATGGCGTTCATTAAAAACTGAAAAATCAAATACCAATATTATTTTGTTATTTTAAGAAAACCATCCATGTATACACAAGATGAATGTACTACAAAACATACAGTTTGGGGCAGGATTTTTCAGGAATTTGCGTTCCTACAAATGTCAATTTTTTTCCAATTTTTCCCAGGCTTCACGATGAGTAAACTGATGTTAATGTGTAAAATAGGTGGAGTCCCCCTTTAATATGTTGATTTCTACAAAAGAAGTCTTTTTTTTTAACCCTGAGTACAGAAACAGTTGAGAGGGTTAGCAGCTGTGTTTGGACCAGGACAATCCAGGATATATCTAAACTCAGCCACTAACAATCAGCACTTAGAGATTGTAAAGCAGGTGATTTACAGTCTGCTGCTCTAATCCTCTCAGGTAATAAAGCAGTGGGTTCAGCTGGAGCATGACCTGAGAAAACACCACTGACGTTGGTGACTTGATCAATCAAATAGTAATAAAAAAAAGCCTCATTATATGAAACTGTACCCAATCCGGTAGCTTATCTCACACCTTATCTTAACTCGGCTCTTGATATTGTTGCTAAGGTCGTGTTGTCGAGACGAAGTGATTAAAACTAGATATCAAAACTTTAAATGTGATTTTTTTGACAAAGCTCTCTGTAGGTCAGGCTTAATGCTAAGCAAACCGGAACTCTCACAACATCCTGCTGGACAGATGAATGAGGAAATATCGTCTCAGGAGTGGAAGGCAAACACTGCTACACCCACAAACACTTGAGTGCTCACACGTTAAGTAAACTCAGAGACAAAGCATTAAAGTCAGTCAAGTCTGAGTGAGTAATTAAATAGATGCATTTCGCCTCAGCCAAAAGGACAGCAGCGGCCGGCTGCTCGTACATCAGAGGGACGAGTTAACTTGTAAAATTCACTAATAAAATGTTGACGAGTGACACGGTGGCGTTCAAGGGCACAGAGAGGAGAGTACAACCTACTCACAGGCGACAGGCAATTGTCTGTCTCCAAGACGTCATACAGAACCACGTCCTTGATGAAAACAGCAACAGCTTTCAGTATGAAAGACACAAACAGATGCATGTGGATGTAGTTTCTTGTGCAGTGTAGCTTCCTGCAAAATAGGACAAATCAGCAGTTAAATCAAGAAGGAAAAGCGACACGCATAATTCTCTCTTAATGAATTCCCTCTGATTAAAGATCTCAAATGAACTGTTTACATGACCTATCCCGAAAATCATCTGATAAAGTGTGTGTTTACGGCACCAAAGCATGCAATCGGAATAAATATCAAGGAAATATCCACTAGAAACTCCGCAGACTTAATTTACGGGGGGCAAACATTCACAGAAAGAATGTGTATTTTAGCTGAGGAGAGTAGCGCTTACTGGATATGGCTATCCCTTACTAAAAATAAGTTTATTCAAGTGTGCTATTAGTATACTTCTTTTAAACTTAAGATAAGTTTAAGAAAAGTATAGATAAGTTTACTTGGCTCATACTGACAAGTATACAGAAAGTCTAAGTATACTTGGCTTATATGGACAAGTATACAGAAAAGTCTAAGTATACTTTGCTCATACTGACAAGTATACAGAAAGTCTAAGTATACTTGGCTTATACGGACAAGTATACAGAAAAGTCTAAGTATACTTTGCTCATACTGACAAGTATACAGAAAGTCTAAGTATACTTTGCTCATACTGACAAGTATACAGAAAGTCTAAGTATACTTGACTTATACTGACAAGTATACAGAAAAGTCTATATACACTTGGCTTATAGTCCTACTTGTACTTAATCTTTTGATCGAGATATACTTAAAAAAGTATAGTATTCTTGCCTTATAGGCCTACAGAAAAGGTATACTTGACTTGTAGTTGTGCTTACTTTTTGATGGAGTAGCCTAATAAAGTGTGTGAGCTTGCCGTATAATGTGCTCC
The DNA here is from genome assembly GCA_916700685.1 of Adelosebastes latens. Taxonomy (NCBI): domain Eukaryota; kingdom Metazoa; phylum Chordata; class Actinopteri; order Perciformes; family Sebastidae; genus Adelosebastes; species Adelosebastes latens. The sequence goes on along the minus strand of CAKAKR010062148.1, from coordinate 15,285 downwards.
TGCTGTTATTTAAAAGTAAAGCTACCTATAATTGTCGAGAAAGGCCATCTTTATGTTTCATACTTGGATGTAGGACGTAGTTTTCCGGTGAAACGTATATTTATCATGCAAAAACAAATGTGAAACACCCTTGACATTCAGCACAGAGGTAAACAAGAACAAATCAGGGGTTTGTTTTTGCAGAGAAAATGTTACTAATGTAAATTCTCTCTCCTGGGTGTTCTCAGACAAATGCCTTCCTGGTGAGCTTATGATCGGTGGGTAAATTGTGTAAACCCATCAGGCGATGACACTCAGCGTCAACCAGCTGCCTGAACACGGCCGTCTGCAGCTGAACATAAACAGCGAACGCTGTTCACATCCTTTCTGAGAGTCCAAATCATTGGCATTTCGTAACCCCGAGGTGTAAACACATCGCTTGTTGTTTAGCCCGTAAAACACAAACACTCCAAATGCAAACACACCCAACTGAACAGACTGGGTTGTTTATTAGAAGCCACACACTTAAACTTATTCCAATAATCAGTGCTGTGTGTGTCATGCCAACATGCACACTTTTTTCTCTGCAACCCCAGGACTGGAGGTCCAAAAGGGAGACATGCTGTGAACAACAGTCTAAGTGGTTTGACTTTATGGCTGCTTGCATTTGAGCGCTTTGTTTGAGAAATGTCGCAACAGCAAGATAATGTAAAATTTGGACGTCTTTGTCCCACAAAATCTGGCAGAGACACATTACTGTGTGAAAAACACTATAAAACCTCTATAAAACGCAGGAAGCGTGGTGTGAAATGAGAGATCTGCAGGGTTTTTATCGCTCTAAATGATGGAAAAAAAGGTGTTTGATTGCCTTACGCATGGACATTAAAGTAGCATCCTTACCGAAAGAGACACAGGATGGTGATGGCGATCGTCAGAGAAACGAGAGACACGCTGTGACCGATGGTGTAGCCCACTTTGATGGCGTCGAAGAATTCTCCCTGCAAAAAACACACTCATTTACGCTCATTGAAAACAGTTCATCAGGACTGAGTTTGACATTTAAACGCGAAGCAACATGGGGCTGGAAGAGTTTTGTGGTTGCCATACCGACGTGTTATCATCTATGGTGTTGTTGGGATTGTATCCGCAGTCCATTATGTATGAGTCTATGCTGATCGGGGTCCAGCCACCCTCAGTGCAGGTCTTTGACAGGTTACCTAATGAGCAGAGGGACAGAGGGAATATTCAACATTACTCTTGTACGAATACAACTCATTGCTCTGGCATGTTCAATGTGTTTCAAGTAGAATTCATTATTTATATAATCATAAGTATAATATTGTGTGTGTGTGTTGTGGGAGGGAAGGGAGGGTGTATGAGCCACAAGGCTAAACTTCTCCTACATTTACTCACACTTAATTATGTCACACCACAGATGTATGTGTCTCGCTGGAATACACCCAAATACTAAAAGGAAATGGAAGGAATGACTGAAGGGGATCAGTCGTCCCACCGGCTCAGACTTGCCGGGACGGTTCCCATGTGTATTTGCCTCCATATGTTTCTTAATTACTCTCAGGCTGCACACACACACAGCAGGCCAACAGTAGAGCAGAGAGATATTTTTACTCTGGCCTGCCCATGGGGGGCAGAAGTGAAAGGTCCAAGTCCATTAGAGTGACCATAAAGAGAGGAGAGGGCACTTTCTTCTGAGAGGAGCTCTGTACAGTACAGTTGACTAGAGCTCAGTAGAGAACTGTCTGTGAGCGTCAGTGGCCGGCTGGCGAGCGAGCTACACCCGCGGGTGATGGTCGAGCTTTTCAACTCCAAAAAGACAGATAATCACAGGTTCCCGTTAATTTATAATGGACATTTGTGTTATGATATTAAAAAAAACTATCCGTCAACAAGGAAATAAAAGCCTCTCGTCTACAGACCGGTCTCTAGAGAGAGCTCCAGCCAGCTCACAGCGGGGTCTGTGAGCGTGGAGAGCCAGCGACCCCGGTAGGCACTGGCTAGCTAGCTGTCACCGCAGTTTGTGGAGCTTCTAAACTCTGAAAAAGTTGGAGCAAATGTTTGATTCGCCATCTATTATTGTAAAACTGTAAACATTCAAATCTATTCAAAATTTCTCACCTCAAAAATGTTCAGAAGTGAATTAGTGATGAAATAGCTACGAAAAATTTAAAAAACGAGCCGTTTTGGGCGGCTGTTGTTGTTGTAACTGTAGCCTGTAGTGGTCCAGCACTTTGCATTGTGGGATACAGTAGCCGAGGTAGACTGGTTCGATGCATACGAGAGATTTTTTCCAAATCAGTATGACATCCGAGTACTTTTGGCATACTGTAGATTTTGCTTTTGTTCGTATACTGCATACTACATTTTGGCCTTTGGCATTTTAGTATGCGGTTTCGAATACAGCCCTGGTTTGTCAGAGTGTTTCTGCTGGAAAAAGCTACCAGCTGTGTCTTGAAACAAGGTGAGAGTTTGTGGGCGGGACAACCGAAACAGTATGCTGAAAGGGCTAAAAAGTTCCGTGGAATAAAACATGCCTTTGTGTCCCTTTACTTTCTGGTGGCCTGGTGAAGGTCAGACACCTTTGTTGCATCTCATCCCATATTTCCTGTCTGTCTCATATATCTGTCTATAGAGGCTAAAATGTAAAAAAAAAAATTATAATCCTAAGAAATTATTATGAATATCACAATCCTTTGGAAAAGCATTTTAGTATTGGATCATATAACATCCTTTAAAAGTGCTACATGTGCAGGTCAAATGTAGAGCTATAGATTATGAGTTTGACTTTTTTGAAGATATCATTTTAGAACAGGAAGAAAATGCATCAAAGTTGAGATAAGACACTTATCATCATTAGATAGAGATCCCTTCTTACAACGTTCATGAGGCATATCTAATCCTGTAACCGGCTCTGAGAAGCACAGATTGACATCTCAGTCTCATATTGTGTAATATTTATTTGTAGCATTTCCTCATCTCCTTTCCGTGAAGAAAGGAAACTGCGTGTGTTGGCGACAAATTAATCCTCGGCACTGAATGCTGCTGTAGAAATCTAAAAATGTAGGACATTCCTCACATTTCCCAATCGTATCGCTCCACAGCCACTATCAAATCAAGCCCGAGTTGGGAAATGACCAACAATCCAGAGTCTTAGAATATATTTGGCATTAAAATATGGTCAGCTCACAAATACCTGAGTGGCGTATTGCAGAGAAGACGGAGGCTTAGCTTCCTCAAACAACATGACAAGACACAAAGGCGATGATAAGCCCCTGCTGTTTCAGCCCATGCCACCACTGGATTTGGCTTGTTTGAGGGATTGCCAGAAGAATGCTTTCATCATCCCCCCAAAACATGACTGCGAGGATTTTCAGTGTCATGCACGACAACGAGAATAGCTCAAACGAGTTAATCGCTCCATCATTGTTTTAATTTCAAGGCTTTTTTTTTGTTAATCTTGGCTTTTCTGTCAATGTTGTATAGTCCAATGCTTTATCCTTCCTAATATCTTGGAGGAAGATTCATATTATATAGGATTAGCTTTAGCTCAGCTAATGGCATGTAGGTGAAACCATTGACAGCCAGGCACTCTGTCACTCTGAGCTTGTTATTGAACGAGATGAATGACTGTGTGTTTGTGTTAGACCTACTAGGTAAAGAGTTCATGAGAGTGGCGAACTCTATCTCAACTAAATTTATGACTTGGCCCTGAATCTCTGTGGCGCCGTGTTTCGTAATGCTTGTTTTTTTGAGTGTGTGAGGCTAATAAAATGAATAGCTTGGGATGTGTCAATAACTTGAGTCTACAGTGAATACATTTGATAATAATAAGCTAAATTGACTTTTTTGCCACATTCACAAAAACATTCATATTTCTCTAACCTCTCAGGCTTAAAAATAAAACGAATAAACTGCAAAACGCACAGCGGTCAAGCTGCACAAACAAGGTTGTTTTTCTAAGTTCCTGTAAAGGTTCTGACCCGACTGCAACAGTAATTTACAATGCACAAATCCCAGACCTTTCATCATCATCATCCCTTAATGAAGTCCTCCTTACGTGACCTGAGAGCGGAGCAGGTTTAACCAGCGGAGACCTGTACTGATTTGTTGATTTACTGCATAATTGATAGCATGCACATCGGTGCAGCACAGGGCCACGTATAATCCCAACTCTCTCTTTTAAGTCCCCTTTCCTGCTCATCCTGGTCCCCGCACAGCGTGGGGCGTGTTGATTCTGTGAACCTTTGACATGTCGGTGTAATATACCTCTTCTGCCTTCAAACCCACAAATCTGGTGATTCTTTATGTGTCCCCTCTCTTTTCCCTGGAGTGCTCTCGTCTTTCGGGTCACTATATCTCCCATCTGGGTCGCATCACAGCTTCCCAGAAAACCCCTCTCCTCCACGCCGTGCCTGCACATCCTGATGATAAATCCTCGGTTTGAGTCCCTCTCATGTCCTGAAATATGACGGGGGAAATACTGGCTGGATTACAGGGGCAGAAACCCCCTCGCCATGTGTGCAGACTCGGCACTCAGGTGTGTAAAAGCACTGCAATCACTTACGGCTGAATTCTGTAACTTTATACTTGTTCAAGGCACAGCACGGATGATGGAGCAACTATGGGTTGTGAAGTTGTTTCAGGTGTCACACACACACACGACCAAAGACATGTACAAATCTGACAGAACAACCCAATCTCACGGGAAGGCGTACAATATGAATGACACGACATTACAAGGACATTCCACGCGTGATGACGACATATTTAGCCTTTCCGCGTGTCATTTGTACGCCACACAACAAAACTATGGTTACGTCTGCAGTTAAGTTTAGGCAACAAGACCACTTAGTTAGGTTTAGGAAAAACGTCATGATTGGTCTTTAAATAAGTACATAAACTAAGTACAATACAGAAACAAGTAACATAAGAAACGGAAAACACGTCACAAATGTCACTAAAATACACAAACGTCACTAACGTATCTTACAAAACACCGCTCTCTAACACCGGTCTCGTGGTTGAAAGTCCTGTGTTTATTGGACCCATCCAAAGTGGTCTTTCTTGCTTTTTTATTCTACGTCAGTGGTTCCCAACTGATTTTCCTTAACGCTCCCTCCCCTACTTGTGTCGTGGAAAAGCTGAGTCGGGTTTCTGGCCACCTGGTGAATGTGAATCCAAAATTCATTCTCCTTTTAGCTCTGTTTTGGTCTCCATCAACCATTGACACAAAATATCTGGCTCTTAGCTGCTCAACGTTACACAATGCTAAATACTACTGCGCTAAAATAGCTAGTTACTAACTTATTCTTTTTGCCATTTGGCGCTGGGCGTGTAGCATACAATTGGTTTATCAGAGTTTTTCTGCTGGAAAAAGCTACCAGCCGTGTGTTGAAACAAGGTGAGAGTTTGTGGGCGGGAAAACCGAAACAATATGCTGAAAGGACTAAAAAGCTCCGTAGAGTAAAACATGCCTTTGTGTCACTTTGTGCTGTCGAGTTTTTAATTAATTTATTGTTTTTTATTGTTGTATGGTTTTACTTTCTGTTAAAGGTTTGTTTTTATCGCCCCAACGTTTTCCTTATGGATTATCTCTGTAAATTGCTTACTAATAATGAGTTTTTATTGATGATATAATAATGTGAAACTTTGTCTATGTAAATATATGGATGTCTGCTAGTGTGTGCAATCTTATCTTTCTATCTTTCTCTCTCTCTTTACCATCCTTTTTAATAATTTATTCTCTTTTTAAAATTGATTAAGGTATGCACTGGAGAGTGGCCTGATCAAGCTCTGCACCTCTCCATCACATTTGTTGTTGTTTATGTAATATCAATTTGTACCTTTTTTATATGTGTTAACAAATACAAATTTGTTATAAATCTACTGTTAATAATTATAAATAATAATTAATAAAAAAAAAAATTCTTGTAAAGCAATTTGTGAATTGTGTTCTATGAAAGGTTATATACTAAATAAATGTATTATATATCACAGTATGGCACTGTGTCCAGATGCCTTCAGACTTTTTGTGGACTGGACTACTTTTTCTGTGTTTTTCCTCCTTTGCCCGTCTACACACCTGCTCTGAATCAGCCTCGTTAGTTCTTCCCAACCAATCAGCTCCTTTATTGTTCCCAGTGTTTTTCCCCAGCCAATCAGCTCCTTGCCCATTCCTCGGCCTAATCACCTCATTCCCCTCACCTGAGCTTCTCCGCCCATCTCTCCACCTGCACTTCATCCTCTCGTCAGATCAGTTTGTATTTAAGTCCTCTGGTTTTCTCTTCAGTCTTTTATTGGATCCTTGATTTGTTATGATTTACATTAGAGATTGAATTAAAATTATTTCGCCAAGTTCCTGTTGTCTGTGATCTCCTGGGTCCACCTGCTCCACTCTCCCTGACATTATTATCATTATTATTATAGAGCTAAATAGACTACTGCAACTCCTTACTGACAGGCCCTCCCTGTATGCACATTCAAATCTCTGCAGATGATCCAGAACGCAGCAGCACAACCGGTCTTCAACCAACCCAAAACAGCAACACGTCACTCCGCTGTTCATATCCCTCCACTGGCTCCCAGTTGCCGCTCACATCAAATTCAAAACCCTGTTGCTCGCTTACAAAACAGCAACAAAAACGGCTCCCGCCTACCTGAACTCCCTCATCCAGGTCTACACTCCCTCCCGCCCACTACGCTCGGCCAATGAAAGGCGCCTGGTACTCCCATTGATTAGGATATTCATGATGATGATGACATTGATGACGTTGTTGATATTATTAATGAGGATGATGACAAAAATATGTGTATATATATATCTGCTTCTATCCACTTCTGTGCATTGCTTCTGTGCACTGCCTGTCGGCACCTGTGTCCGATCGGACTTGAAGCTGTTGTTGGCACTTACTCACGTTGTTCCCTCCTATCTAGATCCTTGCTTGTGTTGTACGAATTCTCAGATGTACGTCGCTTTGGACAAAAGCGTCTACTAAATTAAATTGTAGAATTGTAATACAGTGCTACAGGAATGAGTCCTAAAACCTGGAATGGGTTTTTAGTTAGATGCTAACTTCCAGGTTGTCCTACAAAAATACGTCATCCCTAGAAGCAATTCTCTGTGGGTTCGTCACTATAACTGGCACACGGTACACATCTGATCCATTGTTACTATAAAAAAAGTACAACTTATCAAAGAACTGTACCAGTGTTTTTACAAGCTAACTTCAAGCTGCTTCAACTCCAATAAAGGAACATTTCTCAAGGCACCATGTTGAAATTGAGGCCTCTCTGCCAGCTGAATACAATCAACTCTTTCCGTGTAATTACACTGAGGGGACTTGGTGTGGTA
>CAKAKR010062146.1:27035-48660 GCA_916700685.1 Adelosebastes latens | reverse complement strand
ACGTTACGTTACGTTACGTTACGTTACGTTACGTTACGTAAAATGTTCAGAATTCTAATAACTTCTGGAGTATATTTAATTCATGTTTCTATATTTAGAAATCTTTTGGATCAATATGTTTTGTGTGTTTATTTAGTCAAATTGGATGAAAATAAATGTCAGATTTTGTTTTTTAATTTATGACAAATTTTCTATACTTTTATCAAATATCATAGTTTATTGATTTACGTAACATTGTAGCTCAGGTTGTACAGATTTAAGTAATATGAAGCATTTGAAGATACTCCAAGAGGATGTTGGATGTGGAAATAAGCAGCTCAGTGTGTGAACCTGTGAGTGTGTGTGTGTGTGTGTGTGTGTGTGTTCAGGTGTGTCGTAAGGTGAACGGAGTGCGTCTGACGAGCTGTAAGAGTGCGAAGGACCGCACGGCGATGTCGGTGACGCTGGAGCAGTGTGTGTTACTGAGAGAGCAACACTCGCTCAGCCAGCAGCACTTCAGCACCGCACTCGACTGCATGAGGAGGTTCGTTTTAACCCCCCCGAAAACACACAAACATCCACTTCCTGTCTCCTTCCTTTCCTTCCCTTTCCTCTGTTGTCTCCTCACTCACCTCCTTTTATTTTCCTTCGTCCTCTTTTCATTTTATGTTGCGTTCAGTTTTATGTTTCTTGCTTTGTTCCTTCAGTTCTTTATCATCTATTTTTCTTTATTTCCTTCTCTTCATCTCCCTTCATCACACACACACACACACACTGCTCATCCTCCTCCAGCTCTCGTCTGTCCTGGGGGCAGATGCTCGGCTGTTACACCCAGCCAGGAGTCCCTGTCTGTGGGTTAGACCCAGGGGAGGGGCCCCCTGGCCTCCAGAGCTCCGGGCTCCCGCTGGGTTTGGCCCCTAAAGCTCCCAGACGACACCTGTACCCGGTGGCCTTCCTCCTGGTGTCCTCTCACCTCCTGGTTCTGTGGCTCATCCTCAGCCTGGTTCTACTGCTGGCCAAGTACCAGTAGAGCAGCACAGACCACTGGGAACACTGGGCACAAAGTGGACCACATGGATGATCACTTATCACTGAACAAGACAGACCTCATGAAAGAACTCTTTTATATTCTTATCCTAAATCTTTCTTATTCTTCTGTGAGGTTTGTTCAGATGAGATCTTTAGCATAATCAACGCTTGACCTGCTTTCTCCTCCTAAAAACACTTTGACATCTTTGCGTTTAAATGTGATTTGGACAATTAATCTACTACAGAGTCATAGGAGTGCCATAAAAAAGAATAAATCTGTAAAAGAATAAGAAAATAAATGTGGAAATATAATGAGAATTAAAAGAATGAGTAAATAAGAATGTGGAAATATAATACAAAATAAATAAAGAATAAATAAATAAAGAATAAATGTGGAAATATAATAAAAAATAAATAAAAGAATAAATAAATAAATAATAAATGTGGAAATATAAAGAGAAATAAATAAAAGAATGAGTAAATAAAATGTGTCAATAAAAAGAAAGAAATAAAAGAATAAATGAGTAAGTAAGAATGTGGAAAATATAATAAAAAGAATAAATAAGTAAATAATAAATGTGGAAATATAAAGACAAATAAATAAAAGAATGAGTAAATAAAATGTGGCAATAAAAAGAGAAATAAATAAAAGAATAAATGAGTAAATAGAAATGTGGAAATATAATAAAAACAATAAATAAGTATATAATAAATGCGGAAATATAAAGAGAAATACAAGAATAAATGAGTAAATAAAAATGTGGAAAAATAAAAATAAAAGAAATAAATGTGGAAATATGAAGATAAATAATATGTAAAATAATAATTATAATCATTTTCATTCATTTTCACGTCTTTTTGTTTATTTCTGTATATATTTATATATTAGAAATATATATTTGTATATTTATTGAATATAAATTACCCCCTCTACCTTGTTTTTTCTTTACTGTTCTGGGAAATGTTTATTTATTCATGATTGTTATAATTAATTTTATTGTGCATGTATGTCTGTGTGCGTTATGTTTGTTTGTTTCTAACTAGAAACGAGCGTGTGTGTGCAGTAGTGGGTTGCTGCTGTAATACATTTATTTATCTGGAGAAAGAACGTTGCATCCTCCACCAAACTCCATTTAAAAATTTAGTAATTGTATGCTGCCTTGCTCATGGGCAAAATTCAGTGATTAGTTGGACATCACTAAACACTTATTTTAACTGTCTTGAGTCTGCTGATAAATTCGGCACACATCTGATCCAGAAATCAGCTATTACATTAGTAACATTTTGAGTTTCACAACCTTTATTCTTTGTTAGTTTCCATTTTTACAATGTTTATTCTTTGCATTTCCAGTTTAAATGTGGTCAGTTTTGATTCTGATTCCATAATGACTTATGGACCTGGTTCTTGTTCTGTTCTGTATTTTAATTAAATATCAAAAAATAAGAAATAAGTGGTTAGTTTTTCACTTTCATAACATTTTTAGTTTAATTTTAATTCTTAAAAATGTTTAGTTTATTCACTGTATAAAGTTTAACTTGTTGTTTTGTGCGTGTGCGTGTGCAGGGACGGCTGCAGGATGGAGAACGTGCAGAAGAACATCGGCAGCAGGAAGTTCGCCTTCAGCGGCGTTCAGCTCCTCACTTTCCCCAAACTGTACCGACCTCCAGACGGCAGCTTCGGATAGAAACACTGACCTTTATTTTAACTCTCTGTACAGATTTTTTTTATCAAAAGATTGTTTGTTTTATCATGTAAAGTGTGTCATATTATACATTATGTAAATGTAATGTAATTTAAATGTAATTTAATAGTTGATGTAGGTAATGACCTTCTGTGCTGTTCACTGCTGCTGCAGGTGTTTGATTTACAAACACGTTTCTGCAATAAATCAATACTTGATTTATTTCTGTCAAATATCAAATTAATTCAAACAAATGGATAATGATGCTCCACACCACACATTCACCCACTTTGTCCCAGAAACACACATTTTTTTAAGAATACGCACCATAAAAGTATGATTTAAAACTAGATCTTGACACATGGTCTGAAGGAGCCACATTAAGGATTTTAACATTAAAGTTTTAAATTGTGCAAATGTGTAAAGTAATGAGAAATAACTGTTGCAACAGGGTAACTTTGCACTGATGGAGGAACTGAAAGAAAGCAGGTGAGTAAAGTTCTCAGGTGTCAAAATTAAACATAAAAGCTTGTTTTGTTTAATCCGGAGCCCAAAGACGCTCAATTTATCAGTGAAGTCTGAGAATGCTAGCGAGTAGTTTATTTAAGGACTGAGTCAGAGAACATTTTAACATGTTTGCGTTCAAACATGATTTGGACAATTAATCTAAAAAAGAATAAATCTGTAAAAGAATAAGAAAATAAATGTGGAAATATAAAGAGAAATAAATAAAAGAATAAATAAGTATAGAAGAAATGTGGAAATATAAAGAGAATTAAAAAAATAAATGAGTAAATAAAAATGTGGAAATATAAAGAGAAATAAATAAAATATAATAAAAAATAAAATAATAAATAAGTATATAATAAATGCGGAAATATAATAAAGGAATAAATAAGTATATAATAAATGTGGAAATATTAAGAGAGATAAATAAAAGAATAAACGAGTAAATAAAAATGTGGAAATATAAAGACAAATAATATATAAAAAAAATAATTATAATAATTTTCATTTATTTTCAAAATCTATTTATTTATTTCTGTATATATATTTCTATATTAGAAATATATATTTGTATATTTATTGAATATAATTAACTATTTTTTTAATATGTATATTTTTAAAATTGAATTTATTTTCATATATAATGTTAATAATATTATAATATTCTATAACAATATAACAGATATTTTTAGACTGTGTTATTTCTACTTTTACTAAAGGAACTGAGTACTTCTTCCACCACTGATAGATTTGTATTGTTTTGGGTGCACAGCTGCAGTTTCTCTGCCAGGCCGCCAGGTGGTGCTGCTGACATCACAGCTGCGTCAAATACGACGTATTCATAACGGAAATCAAACTGCTCTGTCTATCAAAATAAAAGGAAACGCTTTTACTTGTGGAGTTTAACTCATCAGCGCGTCTGAAATGAGAAATATTTCATAAAGTATGTAATGATTTCATTACATTGTGAGTGATAAAAGCTTTAATTTAGCAATACAAGCCTCCAAACAGAAATGTCAGGGCTTTTATTTTATATGAAGCAACCGGAAATCCTGTATTCCATTAGTGGTGCTACCTTAACAGTGGTCCGCTCAGGCCCAGTCAAAACAAAGCAGCTTATCTGGCCTGCTGCGTTTGCCTCTAAATATTCAACTAAATATTAACTGTTAACTTTGGTAAATTCACCTCCCGGTGTTGTGATTAGTTACCGGTTAAATCCCGTCGTTTTACCGGGTAATAGTGTCTTTAGCTGTGTGTGTTGTTGAGGGTGTTGTGGGTGTTTTTGTTGGCAGCATGGTGGAGGAATCAAACTGCTCTGCCCTTCAAAATAAAAGGAAACGCTTTTACTTGTGGAGTTTAACTCATCAACACGTCTGAAATAAGAAAGATTTAATAAAGTATGTTGTGATTTCATAACATTGTGAGTGATAAAAGTTTTATTTTAGCAATACAAGCCTTCAAACAGAAATGTCACGGCTTTTATTTTAAAGCACATAACCGGAAATCAAATATCCCATTAGTGGTGCTACCTTAACAGTGGTCCGCTCAGGCCCAGACATATTGGACGCATTCATAACGGAAATCAAATTGCTATGTCCTTCAAAATAAAAGGGAACGCTTTTACTTGTGGAGTTTAATTCATCAACACGTCTGAAATAAGAAATATTTCATAAAAAATGTAATGATTTTATTACATTGCGAGTGATAAAAGCTTTATTTTAGCTCATTTTTTCTTTTATTTATTTCCCTTTATATTTCCACATTTTTTATAGACTTATTTATGCTTTTATTTGTCTTTATATTTCCACATTTTTTATAGACTTATTTATTCTTTTATTTCTCTTTATATTTCCACATTATTTATAGACTTATTTATGCTTTTATTTGTCTTTATATTTCCACATTTTTATTTACTCATTTATTCTTTTATTTTATTTTTTATTATATTTCCACATTTATTTCTCTTTATATTTCCACATTTTTATTTAATAATTTATTCTTTTATTTATTTCTCTTTATTTACTAATTTTTTCTTTTATTTATTTCTCTTTATTTACTATTTTTTTCCTTTATTTATTTCTCTTTATATTTCCAAATTTTTTTATTGACTTATTTATTCTTTTATTTCTCTTTATATTTCCACATTTGTATTTACTCATTTATTCTTTTATTTATTTCTCTTTATATTTCTACATTTTTATTTACTCATTTATACTTTTATTTATTTCCCTTTTATATTTCCACATTTTTTATATATTTATCTATTCTTTTATTTATTTTTAATTATATTTACACATTTATTTTCTTATTCTGTTACAGATTTATTCTTTTTTTATATGTTTAAACATGCAATACAAGCTTTTCAAACAGAAATGTCACGACTTTTATTTTGAAGCACATAACCGGAAATCCTGTATCTCATTAGTGGTGCTACCTTAACAGTGGTCCGCTCAGGCCCAGTCAAAACAATGCAGCTTATCTGGCCTGCTGCGTTCAGCTCTAAATATTCAACTAAATATTAACTGTTAACTTTGGTAACTTCACCTCCCGGTGTTGTGATTCGGTACCGGTTGAATCCCCGTCGTTTTACCGGGTAATAGTGTCTGCAGCTGTGTGTGTTGTGGGTGTTTTTGTCGGTAGCATGGTGGAGTAGTCAGACCTCCAGCGGACCGGAGGATCTCATCATCTCTACCCGGAGAAACGCTCCTCTCCGCCGGGTGAAGCTCCACCATGGCCCCGGGCTCTCTGGTGGCGGCCTGCCGCAGCCTGGCTCTCTCCACCTGGCTGCTCTCCTTCTGCTTCGTGCACCTGCTGTGCCTGGACTTCACGGTGGCCGAGCGGGAGGAGTGGTACACCGCCTTCGTGAACATCACCTACGTGGATCCGGCCACCTCGGAGCTGCGCACCGAGAAGACGGAGTGCGGCCGCTACGGAGAGCACAGTCCGAAGAGGGACGCCAAGGGGGTGGTGGTTCTACCGGCAGCGAGCCACGACCGGCAGGCCTGCGACCCCAACACCCGGTTCCTGCTGCCCGCCCAGGCTGGAGCTGGGTCCGGGTCCTGGGTGGCTCTGATCGCCCAGGGGAACTGCACCTGCAGGGAGAAGATCCGCCACGCTGCAGCTCACAACGCCTCCGCCGTGGTCATCTTCAATGTGGGGGCGAATAACCCCAACGAGACCATCACCATGCATCATCCAGGTACACTGTTTATATTACTATACATCTCTTAATATCAATAATCCCAACGAGACCATCACCATGCATCATCCAGGTACACTGTTTATATTACTATACATCTCTTAATATCAATAATCCCAACGAGACCATCACCATGCATCATCCAGGTACATACTGCTTATATTAATATACATCTCTTAATATCAATAATCCCAACGAGACCATCACCATGCATCATCCAGGTACACTGTTTATATTACTATACATCTCTTAATATCAATAATCCCAACGAGACCATCACCATGCATCATCCAGGTATACTGCTTATATTACTATACATCTCTTAATATCAATAACCCCAACGAGACCATCACCATGCATCATCCAGGTACATTGTTTATTACTATACATATGTTATCTTAATATCAATAATCCCAACGAGACCATCACCATGCATCATCCAGGTATAAACTCCTTATATTACTATAAATATGATCTCTTAATATCAGGAATCGGTGGGTTTTATAATCCTAATCCCAACGAGACCATCACCATGCATCATCCAGGTATAAACTCCTTATATTACTATACATCTCTTAATATCAATAACCCCAACGAGACCATCACTATGCATCATCCAGGTAGTCTGTTTATATAACTATACATCTCTTAATATCAATAATCCCAACGAGACCATCACCATGCATCATCCAGGTAGTCTGTTTATATTACTATACATCTCTTAATATCAATAATCCCAACGAGACCATCACCATGCATCATCCAGGTACACTGTTTATATTACTATACATCTCTTAATATCAATAATCCCAACGAGACCATCACCATGCATCATCCAGGTACATACTGCTTATATTAATATACATCTCTTAATATCAATAATCCCAACGAGACCATCACCATGCACCATCCAGGTATACTGTTTATATCACTATACATATGTTATCTTAATATCAATAACCCCAACGAGACCATCACCATGCATCATCCAGGTATACTGTTTATATTACTATATATATATGTTATTTTATAATCCTAATCCCAACGAGACCATCACCATGCACCATCCAGGTACACTGTTTATATTATTATACATCTCTTAATATCAATAATCCCAACGAGACCATCACCATGCATCATCCAGGTACATACTGTTTATATTATTATAAATATCTTCTCTTAATATCAATAATCCCAACGAGACCATCACCATGCATCATCCAGGTAGTCTGTTTATATTACTATACATCTCTTAATATCAATAATCCCAACGAGACCATCACCATGCATCATCCATGTACACACTGTTTATATTACTATACATATGTTCTCTTATAATCCTAATCCCAACGAGACCATCACCATGCATCATCCAGGTATACTGCTTATATTACTATACATATGTTCTCTTATAAACCTAATCCCAACGAGACCATCACCATGCATCATCCAGGTATACACTCCTTATATTACTATACATCTCTTAATATCAATAACCCCAACGAGACCATCACCATGCATCATCCAGGTATACTCTTTATATTATTATACATATGTTCTCTTAATATCAATAATCCCAACGAGACCATCACCATGCATCATCCAGGTACACACTGTTTATATTACTATACATATGTTCTCTTATAATCCTAATCCCAACGAGACCATCACCTTGTCTCATCCAGGTATAAACTCTTTGTATTATTATACATATGTTCTCTAAATATCAATAATCCCAACGAGACCATCACCATGCATCATCCAGGTATGCACTCCTTATTTTATTATGCATCTGACTAAATAATGCATGCATGCATTGTTTAGTCAGATGCATACATGCATACATGCATGCATGTAAACAAACTAAACAAACTATTTTATTTTTAAACAAACAAAACAAACTATTTTATTATGCATCTGACTAAACTGTTCTCTTAATATCAAGAATCAGTGTTAATATTTTCACTCTAATATAAATGATATTATTATACATGTGAAAACGTGAAAATATTCACAAATTCTGCTTTAAAAATGACTCAAACAATATATTGGTCATCAAAATAGTTGCAGATTTAAAAAACAAGACCATCACTATGCCTCATCCAGGTACACTCCTTATTTCATTATGCATCTGACTAAATAATGCATACATGCATGCATACATGCATGTATGCATGCATGTATGCATGTATGCATCTGTCTAAACAATGTTCTCTTAAAATCAGGAATTAGTGTTAATATTTTCACTGTAATACGAGACCATCACCATGCCTCATCCAGGTATGCACTCTTTATTTTATTATAAATATGTTCTCCTAATATGAGGAATCAGTGTTAATATTTTCACTGTAATATAAATGATATTATACATGTGAATATGGTGACAGTAGGTAAGATATGCATGTGCAGAACAATTGATAAACATACTTTTCTGATTGATTCTGACTGAAAAATGCAACTCATAAAGAAATTCAGTTTACCACGGTACAAAAAAAACAGATAAGCAGCAAATTCTAACATTATCTCACCAGGAAATGTTTCAAGATAAAATAAGATAAGATAAGAGGAGAATTGTTGTGCAACATTTGCAGTAGGAAGGAGTGCAAATATAAAGATTGCAAGTATAAAAATAGAAATAAACAAAATATAAACAAGGTTAACGGTGAGGATCATCAATTGTTTATATCTTAAGTTGCTTATTGGTGAGTTGCATATAGATATGCATGTACAATAATAAATGTCATGTACTGGTAAGTGTAATTTCAGCTCTATTTGCAACAAAACTTCAAAATGCACTCATGTAGATAGAAGTCACATCCATCAGACAACACACAAGTTACTTCAGTTTGTTGTGTGTAAATGCATGTGTTTGTGTAATCCCCACTATACTGTAGGCCTATATCCCCAAATTATCATCACAGTATCCCCATAAAACTCAAATATATTGAGTTTACAGCCCCAGAAGAGTAAGAAAACGTGAAAATATTCACAATTTAGAAGCTGGAACCAGTTCATTTTTTACTTTAAATATGACTCAAACAATTTATTGGTCATCGAAATAGTTGCAGATTTAAGTTTTTGTCCATCAACTCATCGATTAATCGACTAATTGTTCATGTGATGGTGAATCCTTTGAGCATTAGTGGTCTATTTTGACATAAAAGTGTAACAAACCTGCAGAATAAGTAGCCCTAACTTTTACTAAAGAGAGAACTAAGGGAATCTGATGGATGTGACTTCTGTCTACATGAGTGCATTTTGAAGTTTTGTTGCAAATAGAGCTGAAATTACACTTACCTGTACATGAGATTTATTATTGTACATGCATATCTATATGCAACTTAAGATACAAACAATTGATGATCCTCACCGTTAACCTGGTTTATATTTTGTTTATTGCTATTTTAACACTTGCACTCTTTATATTTGCACTCCTTCTTACTGCTAATGTTGCACAACAATTCTGCTCTTATCTAATCTTATTTTATCTTGAAACATTTCCTGGTGATAAAATGTTATTGCTGCTTATCTCTGTGTTTTTTTGTACCGTGGTAAACTGAATTTCTTTGAGTTGCTTTTTTCACTAATGTGTGACCTTTATATCGACCAAACAGTCCGAATCAGGTTTGTTTTTATACATGCAATAAATATTTACTTTGGTGTTTTGGTGCATAAGAATAAAAACAGTGAGAGAAAATAAAAATAAAAAGCAAACACTGCAACAGTTAAGTCAATTTGTAATAAACTATATATATAAAAATATATTTAATTTTACAAGTTCCCTCGATTATTTGTTTAATCAATCAAGAAAATAATCCTTAGTTCTTGCAGCTTTAGTTGAGAAAAGTGATCCAGTAGGGCTGCAACTAACATTTATTATCATTGCTGATTAATCTGTTGACTACTTTCTTAATTAATCGATTAATTGTTTGGTTTATAAAATGTCAGAAAATGTGAATCCATGTTTCCCAAAGCCCAAGATGACGTCCTCAAATGTCTTATTTTGTCCACAACTCAAAGATATTCAGTTTACTGTCATAGAGGAGGAAAGAAACCAGAACATATTCACATTTAAGAAGCTGCAATCAGAGGATTTAGACACTTTTTTTTCTTAGAAAAGTATCAAACGGATTGAACGACTATCAAAATAATCGATTAATCGTTGCCGCTCTGGATCCCAGTCTGTCTGAACTGGTAATCAGCTGGACCAGTGAACTACTGTGTCGTAACAGTAGTATATAGTATAGTATGTTGTGTTATTTGATCCATAATAATAATTATAATACAGACTCTGCGTCAACTGGTGATAGAAAACATGCTCCTCTGATTAGATCTGAGAAACTCAGCCGTTCTGATGTTGAAGGGTTGAGTTATACCAGACGGACTGTGCTGTCGTATCAGACAGAGAACTGTTGTTTTTATTCACTCCGTCAGTGAAGTAACAGACTCACAGCTGTTCCTCCGTCAGCTGGAAACTCCTTCAGGGATCCCCGGAGGTCCCCAGACCCAGAAATAACCAACAGCAGAGTGTGTGTTTGCTTTAAATCGACTTTCTCATGAGGCTGTTTTATTGTCTGGGTCATTTTGTGACGGGAGCTGGAGTTCATATTCTAGGAAAGATTTACCCTCTGCCTTCTCGGAAATCTTTACATAGACTTCCCCAAGAAACTGCATCTGTGTTGGGCTCAAAATCCAACTTGTGCCGTGGATTTTATCTGATCCGATATGATTATTATTAAATGCTGGTTGTTATATTTCTCTAGGTATACAACTAATGATTATTGTCATTATCAATTAATCTGCTGGTTGCTTTCTCGATTAACTGTCTATAAAAGTCAGAAAATAGTGAAAAATATACGTTATATTATTTTAGCAATTAATCTGATAGTTGCTTTCTTGATTAATTTCTATAAAAGTCAGAAAATTTAGAAAAATATATGTTATGTACGTTATATTATTTTAGCAAATAATCTGCTGTTTGCTTTCTCAGTTAATTGTTTATAAAATTCCGAAAATTGTAAAATAAATGTATGTTATTTAGTTTTAGCCATTAACCTACTGGTTGCTTTTTCACTTCATTGTCTTTAAAAGTCAGAAAATAGTGAAAAATATACGTTATATTATTTTAGCAATTAATCTGATAGTTGCTTTCTTGATTAATGTCTATAAAAGTCAGAAAATAGTGAAAAATATTAATAATAAAATTGTTTTCTTGAAGTAAAAAGTAGTAGAGTAGAAGTATAAATTAGCAGAAAATGGAAATCCTTAACTAAAGTACATGTACCCCAAAATTGTACTTGAATCGTGCTCGTTCGTGAACGTGTTAAACTGAGATTTAAAGTGAACGTGAAACTGAAAAACAGTGATTTCTGAGTGGAGGGAAACTTTAAAAGTGGTAAAAGAGACCAGACGGGTGCGGTGTCGTCTGACGGGTTCATCCCAGTTTCATTCGGACCTTTCAGCTGTTAATCCATCTGGAATCAGCTGGTTTCATCATTCCTCACTTCATCCCACTGATTAGTTTAAAGCTGCTCACAACAACGAGCTAGTTTGTTTTCCACAGTGGTGGAATGTAACTAAGTACATTCACTAAAGTACTCCACTAAAGTACACATTTGAGGTACTTGAGTCTTTTCTTGCCACTTAAGGTGGACTGTTAAGGTGGACCAGCTATTCTCCTTTAAGTGAGGAGCCGCTCCTTCTGAGTCTTGAATTCTTAATGTTGGTTAAATGGTTAATTATTAACATCCCTAATTTTTGCAGTTTGGTATTATTACTTTTACTGCAGTAAAGTATCGGAATACTTCCTTCCATCACTGGTTTTCTGCCACCACAGAAGTGTTTTCTAGAGTAATGACATGCAGGATGTTTATATAACATTTACAATATAGAGACAGAAAGTTTTATCTGATTGGTCGGGTTGTTTCACACCATCCAGACAGGAAGTTGTCATCAGTCTGTACAGAGAAACGGGATCGTTTATCTTTATGAGGATCAAGTTTTAGACGTTTTTTGGAAAGAGTTCTCACTTCTTCAAAGGGCTGTTTGAGGGTTTATAGTTGGTTTAATGGTTAAAGGTTAAAGTGGGGATAGAAGTACGACTGTGTGGGAGAGAGATATTGATCCCAGTGGTTTATTTTTAGGCAGAGACTAATTGATTTTGTTGCTGTTTGTGTGTTTGTTGGGGTTAATGTGAGTTCAGTGTCGGCCTCGGGGGGGAATTTATCCAACTTGTGGCTGGACAAACTGAACACACAAAGGCAGACAGAGCGAGTACAACAACGTATGAACAAAAACACAAACAAGTTACCTCTTAGTTTCCTCAGAATACTGATATCAATACGTCTGTTTATTTGTCGTTCCATCCCTAAAAATCATAAATGAAATACAATTCAAGGGTGTAGGTTTGCATATGTTCCAACCAATGTTTGAGCAAACTCGTTCTTATTATTATTACCAGAGGCTACGTCCCCAAGACGGCCGAGCACGCTAGCATTTGATTGATTGGCTGAAAGGGAGGGGGCTATCTGAAGGCTCACGTCACGAGTAAATATCATACTTACTTATACCCTTTTCCCACCAAACGTAGTGCGTATATACAGGAAAACACGCTAAAAATATGCGGTAGACTCCTCGACGTCATGGACGTGCTGGCCGGCACCGGAAACAGGGTTAGTAAACGGTGAAGATGTTACGCTGGTTACGACTTTTTTTATATCTGTTACTTGGAGTTGGTGATTGTTGGAACAGTAGAAAGACTAACAAAGACGGCTTTGATAAGAGTTTGAATGACGTGTGTTTTACGACGATCAGCGAGGTAAAATCACTGTTTCTGTCAATGGAGTCTGGTGGCTTTGAGGAGAGCATATAATGACTGTCTTTTCACATTTAAGACGGTGAATTAAGATTGTTTTGACCAAACCAGAGTTGGTGATTGTTGGAACAAAGACATGAGATTTATTTTGTTGAAATGAAGTGTTTTACGACGATCAGCGAGGTAAAATTACTGTTTCTGTCAATGGAGTCTGGTGGCTTTGAGGAGCGCATATAACGTCTGTTTCTTTTCACATCTAACTCTGTGAGTTAAGGGTTTATTTCGACCAAACCAGAGTTGGCGATTGTTGGAACAAAGACAGTTTGGTCGAGATTTATTTTGTTTGAATGAAGTGTTTTTTACGATGACGATCGAGGTAAAATTACTGTTTCTGTCAATGGAGTCTGGTGGCTTTGAGGAGAGTATATAATGACCGTCTTTTCACATTTAAGACGGTGAATTAAGATTATTTTGACCAAACCACAGTTGGTGATTGTTGGAACAAAGACATGAGATTTATTTTGTTTGAATGAAGTGTCTTTCACGACTATTAGCGAGGTAAAATTACTGTTTTTGTCAATGGAGTCTGGTGGCTTTGAGGAGGGCATATAACGTCTGTTTCTTTTCACATCTAACTCTGTGAATTAAGGATTTATTTCGACCAAACTAGAGTTGGTGATTGTTGGAACAGTGGAAAGACTAACTAAGACGGTTTTGATGCGTTTTATTTTGTTTCTGTCGAGTTTGAATGAAGTGTGTTTTACGATGATCAGCGAGGTAAAATCACTGTTTTTGTCAATGGAGTCTGGTGGCTTTGAGAAGTGCATATGATGGCTGTTTCTTTTCACATTCAACATGGTGAATTAATGGTTTACTTTGACCAAACCAGAATTGGTGATTGTTGGAACAGTGGAAAGACTAGCAAAGACGGTTTTGAGGAGTTTTATTTTAAATTAAGTGTGTTTTACGATGATCAGCGAGGTAAAATGACTGTTTTTGTCAATGGAGTCTGGTGGCTTTGATGAGCGCACATAACAGCTTTTTCTTTTCACATCTAACTCTGTGAATTAAGGATTTATTTCGACCAAACCAGAGTTGGTGATTGTTGGAGCAGTGGAAAGACTAACAAAGATGGTTTTGATGAGTTTTATTTTGTTTCTGTCGAGTTTGAATGAAGTGTGTTTTACTATGATCAGCGAGGTAAAATTACTGTTTCTGTCAAAGGAGTCTGGTGGCTTTGAGGAGCGCATATTACTGCGGTTTCTTTTCACATCTAACTCTGTGAATTAAGGATTTATTTCGACCTATTGTCCAGTGTTATAAGAGCTTGTTTAAAGGCTAAAGGCTGGCCTAGCATACTGCAAAATACAACGCTGTAACTGTTCCATACTACTACTAGTATGTAGTATGCACACTGTGTTCCTCAGTACTATGTAGTAGGCGGTTTTGAATACAGTTTAAGACTAGAAAAGAAGTGATTTATACGAAGGCTGAGTGAAAAGCTGGCAGTCATAGAGAGAGGGAGGAGAGGCAATGTCCTTCTAAATATGAGGACAGTCTCTCCTGGAGGACATTCATAGTGTTCCTGAAACTATTTGACCACCTGAAATGCCGATCCAGACTTTATTTTGGGACGTCAGCAGCCTCATTAGGAGCCTGAATCACAATCTGTCCACTTCACTTACTGTTACTCATTGTGAAAAAATGTCTCCCGTCAGCTTCTCTTGTACTTCATCCGACTAATGAGTTGTAAACTTGTGTCGACATGGCGTCACAATCTCCTACATTCCTGTTTTAGTAGCTAAAATTACACCCTCAAGGAGAGTTGCTGAGAAACCAGTTTACATGGTAAATATTAAACATGGAAATGAAACTGAGACTTCTTCTTTCTGCTTCCTCCTCCGAAACTCTTCATTCACCACTGCCAGAAATAAACCAGATTTCTCAGAAATGATTTGACTCCTTCACACCTGACCGCCGTCACACTACATTATAGATATATAGTTATTCTGGGTAACACTTTGTTCCCCAAATGTATCATGTAAACTAATGAATAGGGACGTCAGTAGTCGATACCAATACCAGGGAATTTACACGATTCTCGATACCAATTCGATACCACGGTCAAAAAAACAATAAATCCCCTGTAATTCAACACGCACTCCTTTATTAAAACATTTGAACATTACAAAAAACAGAGGCATGTAGCCTTTAAAGGGACTGTTTGTAACTTTTTAAGCATATAAACGTACCGGGTCGGGACAACATGCACGCTCGCACATGCGCGTTCGCGTGTAGCCGCTGCCTCTCCTCCTCTGCCTGCTCGCCTTCACTCAGACAGCGCGCGCGTTCTCGCTCAGCTTGCTCCACCTCTAGACGTGAACGCGCTCTCACTCCACACTGCAGAAGAGTTAGTTTAGCTCTGAGAATATCTAGTGAATGTACAGGGGACGTTTGTGCAGAAATAACTGCTGCAGCTCCTCCAGACCAACAGAGGTTTCCCGTGTCTTGTGAAGTGACGGGGCTCCGCAGAGAGAAACGTTATCGTCTCCGACCGGGTGCCGGTGTCTCTCTGCTCTCTCCGACTGCGGGCGGAGAGAGCAGGGAGACACGCTGCAGAGCCCCACTGCCTCAGCCTGCACTGAGGCAGGAAAAGCCAACACTAGGATCAGATCTACATCATGTTCATGGAGAGACCTCCGTCTGGTCAGCTAACATTACTGCCAAGCAGCTGAAATATAGAGTGATATTGTGCTTTTAGCTGACGTGTGTCGCCTCACTGTGTTGAGCGATGCTCGTTCACGTATATTTAGAGCGAGCAAGCGCGAGCCCGACGCTGACTTTCGTTGATTTCACGGCCACAGGTGTCGCTGTTAACAAGCATTTCTGAAAGTTACAAATAGTCCCTTTAAGTAATAAATAAAAATAAACGTCTATTAACATATTAAAACAGAACAGTGGCATGAAGCTTTCAAGTATTTAAAATCAACAATATCGTCTGGATGTCTGTCTTTGAGGTGTTAAATTGGAAGTATTTCCTCCTTTGGAAAGAAAAGTACGACGGCACCGTTACTGCAACGCATACTGGTTTTTGCGAATCTATTATTACTCCGCCTCGAACACAAAGTACTTCCATACCCGACTCGGGCTATTTGTTTTCTCAACGAGTTGAGGCGGAGGTAGCGCTGCAGCAGCTGATATCTTTCACGTCTTGTGTTGTTGTTTTTTCCCGTGCTGTTACGGCGTTCTTCTTCTTCCTTCATTTCACGGCAGATGAGAACACTTGTAAGCGTATACTGCCCCCATTAGATCCGGAAGAATCGCATCTCCAGCACCTCCGCTCCGGTACCAAATGACCATTACAGGCATCGAAAGAAAACGAGTACCGTCACATTTTTTGAATTTTGGTACCGAGTCGGTACCGATTGGTATCGGTTCTCGTGACATCCCGACTAATGAACCACATTTAACTCTTAAAATCATCAGTCAGACTAATGTACAGCGTGTTATCTCCTCCCTCTCCCTCTTCAGGTACAGGTGAGGTGGTCGCCATCATGATCCCGGAGCCCAAAGGCCGCGAGGTCGCGTTGCTTCTGGAGCGCAACGTGACGGTCACCATGACGATCACCATCGGGACGAGGAACCTGCAGAAGTACGTCAGCAGGACGTCGGTGGTGTTCGTGTCCATCTCCTTCATCGTGCTGATGATCATCTCCCTCGCCTGGCTCGTCTTCTACTACATCCAGAGGTTCAGATACGCCAACGCGCGGGACAGGAACCAGGTAAACGACAACGCTTTTAACTACATCATCTCGTTGAGCCTTCTCCGACTGGAACATTTAGCGCCACCTACTGTTTATCTCCTTATATCTGCATAACAGCCGTGGATGGAAATGTGCTGAAAGGATGAAATGATTGGAGAAAACCAACGGGTTATTTTTGTGCACGTAAACAAACTGAATGTTCCCAAAACAGCTGAAGTGATTAGAAACAGTCACAATAACAAACAGCTTGTGAAATTCAATTCAAGAGCTTTTATGTGTTTGTCATAATTAATCACAGCTGCTCCCACTGACATAATCATTTCACAGCTATGTGGAAAGTCTGTTTTTGACACAGAAAATATTTTGTAATCGTGGTTTTAAATCAGGAGAATCAGCAGAAAGCTGAAGGAACACTCCCTCAGAGAGCTGGTTTTGTTTTGGGGTCGGATAAACACATTTATGTGAAGTTAAATCACACAACAGTCACAATGTTTTAGAAAGAATCCGTTAACGTGGAGCTGGAAACATCACTGATCTGAGTTCCTTCGGAGCGGACGTTTGTTTCAGCCACTTCCTACCTGCTCTGCTCTTTCTGAGATGATTGCTACGACTGAAAGCATGACGCAACATGACACAACATGACACGACATGACACGACATGACACGACATGACACAACATGACACAACATGACACGACATGACACAACATGAAAACAACGTCCCCTCATTTGCTTAATGAAGCAGAAATGCATGAAAAAAAATTTAAAACAAATATATGAATAAATATGTAAAGAAAAGAATACAGAGATAAATAAGTTTGGGGAAATAAATAGGGAATAAACATCGTGCATAAATAAATTAACAAATAAATGCTTAAATACATAAATACATACATACATTTAAAAATAAATAAATACAAAATAAATGCATAAATGAAAATAAAAGCAAAAATAAATACATATATTTAAAAATTCATAAAAATGAATACATAAATAAATAAAAGTGGAAATTAAACAGGAGAGTAAATAAATAAGGTAATTAATACAAAGATACATAAATATAAAAGCAACTTAAAACAGAAATATCAATTTGTCACATTTTATAAATTAATTAATGACTACATTTATTTAATATTATATTTATTTTTCATATATATTTATTTATCAAGTCATTTATTTATTAATTTATTTTTTATTTTGGCAGATTCTGTCATCCATAAAAACGTACTTTCCTTTTGTCATTTATGCTTATTTTCTTGTGCACAACTATTGTGATGTTCACAAAGAAACTGTAAGATTAAATGCTGCTCTCCAGTAGTTAGTATGGACGGAGATTATTTCTAAAACGATGCTAAAACACTTGTGCGTACAGAGAAGATGAAAATGTTTAATTAACCTCGTTCATCTCCTCCTCCACCTCTCTCTGTCTCTCTCCCACAGCGTCGTCTTGGCGACGCAGCGAAGAAGGCCATCAGTAAACTGCAAGTTCGCACCATCAGGAAGGGCGACCAGGAGACGGAGGCCGACTTCGACAACTGTGCCGTCTGCATCGAGGGCTACAAGCCCAACGACGTGGTCCGCATACTGCCCTGCAGGTAAACACACACACGGATATGGAAAGAGAGTTTCCACCACAGGAACCTTTTGAAGATAGTCGCAGGTGTAAAAAAATCCCTACAAGTACTTTCTGATGGTTTCCAAAGAAATGGAGTTTTTACCAGGTGATGTTTTTTTTTTTTTACTTGACTAAAGATCCTCTAATTTAATAATAGTTGTTTAAAACAATACTATTACAGAAACTGTCTTGTTTTCCTTTGTTGTCATGTGATCACAAAGTATGGAGTCATAGGAGTGCCATAAAAAAGAATAAATCTGTAAAATATTAAGAAAATAAATGTTGAAATATAAAGAGGAATAACTAAGTAAATAAATTAATTTAATTTACATTTCTAATATATAAATATATACAGAAATAAATGAACAAACAAATAAAGTGAAAGTAAATGAAAATGCATATAATTATTCTTTTATATTTTGCTATTTGGCTTTATATTTTCACATTTATTGATTCTTTTATTTTTTTATTTTTATATTTCCACATTTGTATTTACTTAATCTTTTATTTATATCTCTTTATATTTCCAATTTTTTGTTTACTTATTATTTTATTTATTTTTATTTATATTTTCACATTATTTATTTTATTTATTTCTCTTTACATTTCCACCTTTTTTTATTTACTTAGTTATTTTTTTATTTATTCTTTTGAATATGTCCACATTTTTTTCATATTTTTTACAGATTTATTCTTTTGTATGACACTCCTATAACTCCATAAGGAAGAAGCTGTTCAGAGTTCAACTCAGGACAAACAGTTTCAGAGAAAAATATTTTAGGGTTGAGACCACAATTGTTATGTTTTTTTATGAGATCATGAAATGAGATTATAAGTTGTGTAACGGCACAAAACGAAAGCAGCTGTGAACCCGATTCTCCTCCAGCAGGTTTTTCTAACGTGTTGCAGATAAACCGCAGAAATAACTGTTGTTGTTCTTCTTTGCAGACACTTGTTCCATAAGAGCTGCGTGGATCCGTGGCTGCTGGATCATCGCACGTGTCCCATGTGCAAGATGAACATCCTCAAAGCCCTGGGCATCGCTGTGAGTCTGACAGGCTTCAACAAGATCCACTGGATTTGTTTTTTAACTTGTATTTATGCAGGAAAATGGTCGGATATGTAGCCACGAAAACTGAGGATGTATTTATAGTTCCAACTTGTGCAATTAACTCAAACATGTAGACAGAATGAACGTAGTCTGAGTGCTTTAGCATCAAGATAATACTCTCTCCCCTGCAGCTGAACGCCGACTGCCTGGACGACCTGCCGCTGGACTACGACCTGGCCCTGGGCGGCGTGGGCGGCGTGGGAGTGGGTGGAGTCGGGGCCCTGGCCCTGGAGGCCGTGGTGTCCGGGGCGTCCAGCGAGGGCACGCTGAGCGAGGGCGGCTCCTCCGTGGTGCTGGACCCCGGGGTGAGACGGGTAGGACTCCCTCAGGACTACCAGGACCCCGACACCCTGAGAGACAGCCCAGTGACGGCCACCACCGACACACACACAGGTAACACACACTCTCACTGTACGTATAAGTGGTGTTATACTGACACCCAGTGGTGCTTCTGCTACATAACACTGTTTCTGGTGTTGCAGTTCAATAACATGTTTCTTGCTTCTTTCATGTGATGCATGTTTTTCCTGCTAAAACAGGTTTTTTGGGGTGAGGCAGGTAGGAATGAAGGAAAGTATGGAGTCATACATGTAGGAGCACAAGAGAATAAATATGTAGAATAATAAAGAAATAATAATAAAGTAAATAAACGTGGAAATATAAAGAAAATAAATAAGTTGAAATGTAAAGACAAATAAATAACAAGAAATAATTAATTATTTAAAAAAAAAACATTAAAATATTTTAATTTAGAGTAATTTATATGCAAAAAAAGGAATATATATTTCTAATATATACAGAAATAAGTGAACAAATAAATTTGAAAATAAGTGAAATTGCTTATAATTATTCTCTTCTATTTTGCTATTTGTCTATATATTTCCACATTTATTTACTGACTTTTTGTTTTATTTATTTCTCCCTATATTTCCATATGTATTCGTTCTTTTATTTTTTATTTTTATATTTCCTTATTTTTATTTACTTATTTGTTTCTCTTTATATTTCCAAATTTTTTAATTACTTAGTTATTCTATATTTATTTCTCTTTACATTTCCACATTTATTTATTTTATTTTTTATTTTTATATTTCCACATTTATTTGTTCTTTTATTTCTCTTTATATTTCCACATTTTTTTATTTACTTATTTATTCTTTTATTTATTTCTATTTCCACATTTATTTATTCTTTTATTTTGAATTTTTATATTTCCACATTTTTTATTTACCTATTTATTCTATAAAAAAAAAATCTGTATTTTAGTTCCTGTAATGAAAGTACTGAACTCCGGTTTATAATATCCAATAATTTCTTATTTCCACAGTTTATCCACGTTTCCCAGTGAAGTTGGGCGTTTTTAATAGTTATTGATGGGTTCATTTAGTATCTTTTCCAAGCGTTTAATGTACTATTAATATACAGAATTTACTGTTTTAATGTTTGCTTGGAGAAAAGAGCTAGAAGTAAACTATTAGGTTGATTTTTGGTTAAAATACACAAAACTGAAATGCATACAAGACCTTCCTCTTCAGGCAGCCTCTGTCTGGTTGTTTACAAACCACGCCAGAGTTCAGTTGAACCGAAACAAAAAGGTTGGAGCTGAACGCTAAAAGGCAAACATTATTTATTTGTTCCACATGTTTGTGTAACTGTGAGATTGAGAACAGAAGTCTTGTTGGGGATGAAAGTCTAAAGTCTAACCCCGTCTTCCCTCTTCCAGGTGAGCTCCAGCCGATGGCGAGCAGCGCCTCGGTGGCGTCCTTGGTCATCACCGTGGAAACGGGTCTCTCAGACGAGGAGGGGTCCGTGGACCAGTCTCAGCTAGTGGACAAGTCCTGAGACGAGCCGAAGCCGCAACGGACTCAAATCAGGTTCCGATTTTTAACGAGAGAACGACCTGACTGAAACCAGAACCTTGACTG
>CAKAKR010062146.1:2500-24381 GCA_916700685.1 Adelosebastes latens | reverse complement strand
GATGCGAATTTGCAACACTTTTTCAATAAAGGGTTCAAATAGATTTGACTAACCGACTACCAGGATCCTTTAGGGAATGGGAATGTGACGTCACCGACAGCAATTCTGGCATTTTTGGGGGATAAAAGTGAAGCGCGCCATCCGATTGCTGTTTACGGCAAGTGTCATAAGAACTACAGTCAGACACAAAGGTAGGCTAACGTTACGGGTTTCATTTTGCAAGATACCGGTAGATTGATTATGCCGTATTAGCCAACGTTTTCTTAGTATTCGTTAGTTAGTGTCCGGATGATTGTGAAGTTGGCATTTGGCTCGTAGATCTTAATGTCATATACCCGCTCGTTTGTAAAGTGGTCATCGGCCTCCAAAGATTGATTGATAGCTAACGTGCCCCTTTGTCTCTGTCAGCTTCTCTTTATATGGGCATTTGTCTTTCGCACATACTTTATACATTTCTGATGATGAACGATGAATAGACCGGTGACAGATACCGTAGCTCCGTACGCTACCCTCCAGAACGATTTCCATTCCCTATCGAGCCAGAGCAGCGTCTGGCATTCTGTCTGAGGTAAACTGTTGTGTAGCCTAAACTACTGTAAGCTATTTTCCTTTAAGCAAAATGCTCTGAGTGAATTTGCCTCTGGTAAAGAAGTTATTTAGTGTATATGTCTAGGGCTTTTATTGTGAAAGGTAAGAACAGAAGAAGTGGCTCTGGGCTGCGCTGCTTTTGTCAAGGTTGAAAGGAGTAATAAAGTTAGTCATCTTGGTTCAGACTGTACGTATTGAATATGTCCGTGATTGGTTGATGCCGTTATTTGCGGTGCGAAAAATCGACGTACTGTTTCTCGTTCCAAAAACAACTTTTTATGTATGTAATATTCAGGTTCCGTGTGAAAGTACTCGTGACAAAAACAGTTCGAGAAATATATTGACGCCCACAAAAAAAGCCCCCCGGTGTGTAAAGGCCTCTACTTGTCTGATTCCACTATGAACGGAAAGTAAGAAGCTGCTCTGCTAGGCAACAAAGTTCAGTTTTACGTCACCGCAGTTTCAGTCAAGACTACAGTTTGAGCCACAGAATGTAAAACACGACTTCAGTAATATTTAAAACAAGCTTTATAACGGATCTTTTAACAGCAGCTATGTTGGGAAATCGGACCGTAGAACCAACCATAATTTTGGACATACCAGAAATTCATCCGAACGTCTGACAGCCAGATCGTTAACAGCTCAGACAATTAATCGGGCGTCGTAATCTGGTGGAACTTCGATCCAATTCTACGAGTTGGGGTGACCAATTTTACCCCAAATTGGTCACCCTAACTCTTACAATTGGTCACCCCAACTCTTACAATTGGTCACCCCAATTCTGCGAGTCTTGGGTGACCAATTTGGGGTTTAATCCGTACAGTGTCTGCCTGGCTGAAGGTAGAGGATGGAAAGACGTCCATCGTGGCCGTCTGTCCTGAGTCGTAACGTTTGGTAAGCGTTGAAATGCCACGTAGGAACCCTGTCTATAGTTTTGTTTTACTGTCCGTCCGTCCGTCCGTCTGCCTGACCACACGTGTCCATTACCACGGCCTCACGCTGCCTTTTTAAAAACCACCTTTTACCTTTAACCCTGACAATCAAGAAAATCTCTTTCACTTGCTAGTCCGGGGATCTTTTTCTCTGAACTTCAGCAAACCTAAGAGGTGCTTTTCAAACCCTCCGTCTGTCACGCCAACAACCAGGTGTTAGCTGCCATCAACCATTTCCAGAGTTTAAATTTAAACAAGCTGTGAAAGACGACAGAAAGACGGTAACACATTCAGAGCTGAGTAGACGCTGAGCATGTAAATATAAAAATGTATATTCCCACATTCACTGCGACCATCGCTGTCGGTTTGCCAAACTGGTGTTCAGACTGCGTAGGGGCTGCGGTCGCGTTGTGGTGTCGTTGCCGCCGCCGCCGCCGCCAAGAGAGATAAAGATTGTCGTCTATTTTGATACCAGAGGAGACGTTTATTTTTGTAACGAAGACACCCAGCAGCAAAGACTGATTTCCCCTCGTCACCCCACGGCCTGGTGATTCTCAATGTGATTGAGTATTGATCAGGCAGATTTAAGTGTTGATTATTTGTGTAATTGTACATACAAACAGTGCGCAAAGGACCTCGATGAACTGACTCTAAACTATTGTGTCTGTAAACATTCGGGATGTGATTGTTGATGACTGAACAGGAGTAAAAACCTGGAGAACCAATGAATTGTATTCAAGACTTGCAGTAAATTCAAGTAAAGCAAAGCCAATCGTGCAACAAGCCTCCAAAATAAGAAAAAACCATCAGACGACATGATGGGATTTGTAGTTACCGTTCACCTGTAAGTAGGAAGAATTATTAGAAAAACGTAGAATTCAAATTGGTACCAAATTTCAAGAGTAAGAAGCAGTACTTGTGTTGGTGTTTCCAGTCAAACCGATACCTTAAAGGGATAGTTTGGGTGTTTTTAAATGGGGTTATATGAGGTACTTATCCATAGTATCCATAGACAGGAGGAGCTTACGTGTAAGCTACATTTAGAATATATTTACCGCTTTACCTTGTCGTCAGACGGCCCTTTCTGACGGGGAACAGAAGCCGTTGAATCCATCTATGCTCTTGCAAGACTTCATTGAAAAAACCTGCAATTTTACCTTGCAGAACTCAGGAGTTGCTGTTCCACCACTGCCTCCATTGGTTAGTCTTTGTGTGGTATTGTATGACTTTGGTGTTATTCGGATTCACCAAAGTCACACAATAACACAAACTAACTACCTGATCGAGGCAGCGGTAGACCAGCAACCTCCCGTACTCTGCGAGGTAAAATTACAGTTTTTTTCAACGGAGTGTGGTTGTTTTTGCAAAAGCAAAGATAACGGCTTCAGTTCCCCGTCGTAAACATACGAAAAAACTTCAGACGACATGATTAGAATGTAGTTACCATTCAACTATAACTAGTACTATGCTCTCGCCAAAGCAACCAGACTCCATTGGGAAAAAACAGTAATTTTACCTCGCAGAACACGGGAGTTTCTGGTCTACCGCTGCCTCCATCAGTTGGTTAGTTAATTAGTGTTATTGTGTGACTTCGCTGAATCCGAACTAACCCTTTAAAACAACAAAGTCACACAGTAACACAAACAAACTACCCAATCAAGGCAGTAATAGACCAGCAACTCCCATGTTCTGAGAGGTAAAATTACTGTTTTTTTCAATGGAGTCTGGTGGCTTTTGCAAAAGCATAGATAACAGCTTCAGCTCCCCGTCGTAAACATAGACTGTAACGCCGTCTCACAGCAAGGTAAACCGGCGTACACTTAAACTGGTATGGCATGCCGACCGCCGTCTACTGTAGGTAATACACTAACTCATACAACCCCACTTCAAAACTCTTCTCTCTCAGAAGCCTGGACGACTTTAAGTATAGTTTCTTCCTACTTTGCTTCATATTCTCTCCTCACAGTTCACTCTCAGTTCAGTCAGTTACCAAGTAAACAAACAAACACTAGTTAATTTAAAACGCTAGTAGACTGGTGGAGAACGAATTTGCTGTAATATATAAAGATGATGGATTTTTCTGCCTTGTCTTGAATCAGTGAATAATGTTTTAATTCAAGTTTCTTCCTTTGTGTTGTAAGCTTTATTTTCAAGGACTTTTTTTTTTTTTTATCTGAGTATCATGTTTAATTTTCACATTTGCACTGTTTCATTCTCTTACTTTGTTTTTTAATGTGACTGCACTTCTGCTGCCGCAGTCGTGAAAGTGAATTGAACTCTATCCATTTCTCTTGTTCTTCTGGTCGAGACTGAGGCTGCGGTGGCATGTTGGTCCCCCTTTAATGCTCGAAATGTGTCCGCTCCATAGCAACAAGTATTGAAATTTGTAATATTTGGGATTTGTGTTACTTATTCTTTGATTGATTTGAAAGTTTTGCCAATATTTAATTTAAGTTTTGTAGAAAAAGTTATATTTTTTAAAGCAAAACTGCACCAAAACTAATCTCTAGTCTCACATCAGCTCTAATATCGAATAATATTGAATAATTTCGAACGATGATGGACCTTTTGACAGGCGAGCTAAGTATTTCCTCTCTTCCTTCATAATTTTAACGAGTTAACAAACCATAACTGATTGGAAAACTTTAGCATTCTATTAAAAGTTTTATGATAAATGGAGCCGTTCTCTTTGCATCTTTTGCGTAAATGCTTATCGCTGTCGTCTTCAAATAAAAGTTGAAGTGAGCTGGAAAACCTTAAAGAGTCACACAATAACACAAACAAACTAACCGATCGATCGATGCAGCGGTAGACCAGCAACTCTTGTGTTCTGAGAGATAAATTACTGTTTTTGTGAATGGAGTCTGGTGGCTTTGAAGAACAGGAAACGGGGAACTGAAGCCGTTATATCGCTCTCTTCAAAGCCACCAGACTCCATTTACAAAAACAGCAATTTTACCTCGCAGAACACAACAGTATACATACAACCCAACTTCAAAAACTGAAGCGTTAGACCAGCAACTCCCACGTTCTGAGACGTAAAATTACTGTTTTTGTGAATGGAGTCTGGTGGCTTTGAAGACAGAAAACACGGAACTAAAGCCGTTATATCGCTCTCTTCACAGCCACCAGACTCCATTCTCAAAAACAGCAATTTTAGAAAGTGGGAGTAAACATACAACCCCACTTCAAAAAAATCCGAACTAACCCTTTCAATTATTTCCAAACTTAGCGCAGCTAACGTTGACTCAACTAGTGCTAGCGTTCACATTATTCATAACGTTATTGATTAGCTATTTGCTAACGGCTGAGTGGGCGTTTCCATTTTAAAAAAAAGGTTATTTTTTCTGTTGTTTTTGTTCACTTTTGGCACTAAATATGACGACCAAAATTCAGCCGTAGACTTTCCTGTTTTGTGGGACATAACTTTTCATACCTCTTAAATATGATGATCTTGTAATTATGAGATACAAAGTCATAAATATGATCATTTTAAATCCTAATTAGAAGATATAACGTCTTTTCTATATTGACATTTTTTTTAAATCCCTTCCAAAATATAATTTTCCTCGACGCTAAAGTGTTAAAAAGGGGACCCGCGTGTCACTGCCAGTAATGACGTCTGATTGGTTGTTTGTTCTTCCTGTTCCCGCCCCTCCTCGCAGCCCATTGGCTGTTTCCCCTGGATGCTGTGTTCTGATTGGTTGCTCGGCCTCTTTTTGTTGATGCACTTTAATTCTGTTTCTCTGGAAGGTTCTGGAAAAAGTCTCTTTAGGTTTTGACTTTTCTGTTTTTCCTTTCGACTCCGTCTCTGTTTATTGCTTTTTTTAAAATTTTGTTTTAGTCTTTTCCGTGTTAGTTTTTGTTCATTTACCACTTTTTTCTTCTATTTTCACTCGTCTTCCTTCAAGATTTCCAAGTTTTGGAAATGTACGGGATTGTTTTGTGCGATAAAATTTGGTGAATTGGATTGAGAAAGGATCTGGGAAATGTTTCCTGGTCCATATGAAACTACAATGTATTTGTAGACTGCCATACATTTTGCCATATATTGTCATTTGTTTTGTAGTTTCTGATTTCTCTCCTGAAGAAGGTGAATCCTGAGCCACGTAATCCAGCTGGGATTATACATTTTAACCTTATAAATTTCTGCCAACTGGTCATGAAAGCAGCGTCAGTGTTTAATCTAAAATCTAAAAGCAAAACCAGTATTTCAGATCCTTCCAGAGAGACGGTGAAAGTCGAGGCGATCCGATGCGTCTGTAGCCGTGTTTAACCCCTCTGCTACCGTGACAACAGGGCGTGAAGTGGTGTCGTGTGTTTCTACGATATTAACTGTTTAACAGAGCGTCCGTTTGTGTGGTTGTCCTGTGCACGCAAACACAAAACGTTACCTACATACACACGTGTAAATACAAGGCGGCGTGACGCCATGTTGTTTCTGTGTTTTAAGTTGTTGCACGTGTTCTGATTCAGGACAGAATTGAAATAAAATTTTAATGCAAGTTTTTGTTTATATTCCAGCCTGGTGTTTGTGTGTTGTCTTTAAAAACAAAACAAAAAAATGGGGAGATTTTTGGAATATTATTGCTTGTTTTTCCAATTTAATTAATAGTTAAACCGTCTACATATAAAGACACGGTTACCCATACGAGAAATTAACATTCACCTCCCGTTCACTCCCATTCTATGCTACGACGGAGTATTAGGGCCACATTGAGGAAAAAAAATTAATCTGAGATTTAGAGAAAAAAAGTCGTAATATTATGAGAATAAAGTCAGAAGTTTTTCTCGTAATTTTACGACTTTTTTTCTCTTAAAGTTACGACTTTATTCTCGTAATATTCCGACTTTTTTCTCGTACAGTTACGACTTTATTCTCGTAATATTACGACTGTTTTCTCGTAAAGTTACGACTTTATTCTCGTAATATTCTGATTTTTTTTCTCTTAAAGTTACGACTTTATTCTCTTAATATTACAACTTTTTTCTCGCAATATTACAACTTTTTTTCTCGTATAGTTATGACTTTAGTCTTGTAATACGACTTTTTTTCTCGTAAAGTTACGACTTTATTCTCGTAATATTACGACTTTTTTCTCGTAAAGTTATGACTATTCTCGTAATATTACGACTTTTTTCTCATAAAGTTATAACTTTATTCTCGTAATAAGATTTTTTTTCTCGTAAAATTAAGACTTTATTCTCGTAATATTACGACTTTTTTTCTCGTAAAGTTACAACATTATTCTCGTAATATGACAACTTTTTTCTCTTAAAGTTACGACTTTATTGTCGTAATATTACTACTTTTTATCTCGTATAGTTATGACTTTATTCTTATAATATTGAGACTTTTTTTCGCGTAAAGTTACGACTTTTTTCTCGTAAAGTTACGACTTCATTCTCGTAATATTACGACTTTTCTTGAAATAGTATGACTTAATTCACAAATCACAAATGAAGAAAACAATGACTGATTCAGCGTTGATGCTTGTGTTTTATTTTGTTTAATTTATTATTCAAGGAGGATTTAGCCTAAAGAAGCATCCAGCAGTCATAAAATCCATTCAAGATGTAAATAACACTTTAAAATTAAGGAAGGAAAAACAAGTACAGATATGCGAGCAGCATTTTAATCATTGTAGATGGAATAAAACTTTAGTTGTTAAACAAGTTTCTCCCAAAAAAAGAGGCTTTAACTTCTTCTGCAGACCTCATTCAGTGAACGAGTTGGAGCTGCAGAGAGAACAGAGAACATTTTCTTTAGTTTCAGGTTTTGTAAAATTAATAATTGTCAGTTATCTGATTATTTTACCTGCTGGTTTCTCTTCTGGCTTCAGCGAACTTGTGTCTCAACAGGAAGGAGGCCACAGCTTCGGCCACCTGCACAAACAAAACAATATATTCATGTATTATGTGAAGATAGGCAGCAGAAGTCTAAGATTAATATCTTTAAACCACTAAATATCACCAAGTAAAAGTCCTTCAAAATCTTATTAAGCTTACTTAAAAGTACTAAAATATTGACATCAAAATACTTAAACTTAAAGTGCCAAAAGTACATATATATATATATTATATATATATAATATATATTATATATATATATATTATAAATATATATTATATAATATATATTATATATATATTATATATTATATACATTATATATATATATAATATATATTATATTTTATTATATAATATATTTTATTTATATAAATATATTTTATTTATATACATATATTTCAAGAAATATTCTTATTTAATTCTTATTTATAGCATTCTGGCATTTATATTTAATACTTGATAGATCGCACTTGTCAGCGTCTTGTATTTACTTATAAGCACTGTGGTGATTTGTTATAAATTGCACGTCTTAATGCAAATATTTGTTCGTATTTCATATATTCTCATTCTCTTATTCTTAATTTTAGTACTTACTTATATTTCTTCATATATATTGTGTTTATATTGTAGCATTACGTACATAATTTACGTGTTACATACTCCTTTATTTCTATTTTATTACATGTCTATGTTATCCAATTTCCCCCCAGTATTGGCATCAAAATATTCTTAAAGTATCAAAAGTACTCATTATGCAGAATAGTTATATTATATTGCTGGATTGTAATTATTAATGCATAAATGTGTTCATCACTTTAATGTTGCAGCTGGTAACGTCTGCAAAGTAACTAAAGGTGTAGTTGAGTAAAAAGTGTAATATTTCTCTCTGAGACAAGATAAGATATTCCTTTATTAGATTAGATGTTGCGGAGTAGAAGTATAAAGAAGCATAAAATGTAAATAATCAAAGTACAAATACCTCAGAATGGTATTTCAGTACAGTACTTGAGGACTGGTTGTCTTACTTTGTCTGGTTTGTCTTCTTGCACTGCGTGTCCACAGGGGGGCAGCACCTGCATCATGAATTTACCTGGAGACAAACAGTGAGACAGGTAACACACACACACACACACACACTGTGCACACACACACACTGTGAACTGTCTCACACACACACAAATCTCTCTGATGCTATTTCATCACACACACACTCTGACTGTGCTGTCACTTCCAGCGTGGTCGTTGACTGACAGAAGCAGCTGTCTCTGGAGAGGATCTGCCGCCTCCAGCTGTGTGTATCTGTGTACACTTGAGTGTGTTTGTGTGTGTGTGTGGGTGTGTGAGTGTGAATGTGTGTGTGTAAGGACGCCCTTCACCTTTTCCCTCACAGTTGGTGGAGAAACACAGCGTGAGCAGAATGTCAACTATTCCCAGTATCACAGTGTTTCTCTACATGTGGTGTTTTGTTTCTCCAAGACTACATTTCCCATCAGCCCTTCTGTTGTCAGAAAGTCTTTGTTTTGTTTTGTACTGATGGTCAGTGGTGGAAGTAAAAGTACTAATACCACTCTGTGAAAATACTCCAACGAGTAAAAGTGCTGCATTCAAAACCTTACTGAAGTATGTAAGTATTATCAGCTAAATGTACTTAAAGTATTGATGTTGCAGTAAAATGTTCCCTGTAAGTGTCTTACTGTTATATCTGATGTTTCTGGATTAATATTATCATGAAAGTTAATTATAACATTTTGTTTGCATAAAAATGTCTTATTCAGCGTTCAGTTGTACTTAGCTCCATCCTCTCGTGTAACTTCTGGTTGCAAAAAACCAAGATGGTGACGGCCAAAAACCAAGATGGCGACGGCCAAAAACCAACATGGCGGCTGTCAAAAACCAACATGGCGACGGCAAAAACCAACATGGCGGCTGTCAAAAACCAACATGGCGACAGCCAAAAAAACCAAGATAGCGAAGGCCAAAAATCAACATGGTGATGGCCAAAAACCAAGATGGCGCGGCCAAAAACCAACATGGTGATGGCCAAAAACCAAGATGGCGCAGCCAAAAACCAACATGGCGATGGCCAAAAACCAAGATGGCGAAGGCCAAAAACCAACATGGCGCGGCCAAAGACCAAGATGGCGAAGGCCAAAAACCAACATGGCGATGGCCAAAAACCAAGATGGCGAAGGCCAAAAACCAACATGGCGCGGCCAAAAACCAACATGGTGATGGCAAAAATCAATATAAGCGAGGGCCAAAAACCGACACGGCGACGACTAAATGCCAACATGGCGTCGGCCAAGATGGCGACGGCCAAAAACCAAGATAGCGACAGCTAAAAACCAACATGGCGACGGCCAAATACCAACATGACGACGACCAAAAACCATGGTGACGGCTTAAAAACAGCAGTCCAAAAACCAATGGGTGACGTCACAGTAACTACATCCACTTCTTATGGTCCAGGTACTATAGGTGACAGGAACTAAGGTCCATGTTTCTTCGGGGTAAATTAGCCCGCTGACGTATGAAAAATCGACAGTAGAGCCCAACAATGGCAGCATAAAAACCCAATGTCTGTTTGAGGAACGTCATTTTTTTGCATAACGACTTATTGAAATCAAAACTGAAGGGTTATCATGGCGACCACTGCATGTGTTGAGTCAGCGTCTCACCTTGCATCTGGCCGATAGTCAGATCTCTATCCAGCCGGTCGATTCCTGGAAACAGAGTTATCTTAAGAGTGCTGTTATACACAAAGGTAGTACTTTTTATCCTAAAAGGACGTTTTGAAATACCTACCGGCCAACAGCAGCAGTTTGGGCAGGTCGCAGGCCAGGAAGAGGTTGGAGGTTCCTCTAAACCAGCCGTCCCAGTACTTTTCCGACTTGGAGAGGTCTATACGCCACACGTACACACTCTGACACATCGATACACAGAGTGGGTGATTAATTATCTTCATAATAATACAAGAAAACTCAAGTCAATCAAGTCATACTTGTCTGCTGTCTGTCTTCATACCTGTCCTTCGCTGAGGCTCACCTCGGAGGCAGCGTTTTCTTTGTCGTTGACGTAGCTCTGATCGTAGAACTCTTCGTTACGCTCGACGACCACGTCGGTCATCGGGCCTGCCTGCTCCAGAGTGTCGGCCTCTTCCACCTCGCATCTTAAAAGAACAGGAAGTGAGAGGAGTGAGGAAATTGTTATAAAACAGACACCTGGAGTTTCTTTCCCCCGGTCTGTATTTGGGACTTTTATTTGAGAAAATACGGTAGTTTCAACATTTGTAATCTACGTTAAATTAGAAAGACAGGATGAGGCATAAGCCAATCAATATTGAGGTTCCACCTCTAACTGGCCAGTCAGAGCCAACCTACCTTTTGATCTGACCAACCATTGAGACCCTGGCAGACTCCAGGTTCCTGATTTGCCCGCTCTTGACGCTGAAAGGAGGACAAAAAAAGATTTGTCTCGAGACGTATTGAAATCTGATTGCTCAAACTACCTCCGGAGGTGTAAATGCATCCATAACGGCAGCTAAAGCAACACTGAAATTAGCCGTTGTACTTCCTGTCGTCTGAGACGCAACTCATCCATGTGTTTGTGTTTTTGGGTAGCATCTAGAAGTTGCAAAACTCTTGCAAGATGGTTAAGGTTAGGCATTGACCTTGAATGTTTAAGGGGAGGCATTGACCTCTAATAGTTGAGGTTAGGCATTGACCTCTAACAGTTAAGGTTAGGCATTGACCTCTAATAGTTAAAGTTAGGCATTGACCTCTAATAGTTAAGGTTAGGCATTGAACTTGAACGGTTAAGGTTAGACATTGACCTCAAATAGTTGAGGTTAGGCATTGACCTCTAACAGTTAAGGTTAGGCATTGACCTCTAATAGTTAAAGTTAGGCATTGACCTCTAATAGTTAAGGTTAGGCATTGACCTCGAACGGTTAAGGTTAGGCATTGACCTCTAATAGTTAAAGTTAGGCATTGACCTCTAATAGTTAAGGGTAGGCATTGACCTCAAACAGTTAAGGGTAGGCATTGACTTCTAATAGTTGAGGTTAGGCATTGACCTTGAACAGTTAAGGTTAGGCATTGACCTCAAACAGTTAAGGTTAGGCATTGACCTCAAATGGTTAAGGTTAGGCATTGACCTCAAACAGTTAAGGTTAGGCATTGACCTCAAACAGTTAAGGTTAGGCATTGACCTCAAACGGTTAAGGGTAGGCATTGACCTCAAACGGTTAAGGTTAGGTATTGACCTCTAATAGTTAAGGTTAGGCATTGACCTCTAACAGTTAAGGTTAGGCATTGACCTCTAATAGTTAAGGGTAGGCATTGACCTCAAACGGTTAAGGTTAGGCATTGACCTCTAATAGTTGAGGTTAGGCATTGACCTTGTATGGTTAAGGTTAGGATAGGTCGCTAAGTTATTCTTCTTCTGGTGTTTTCGGCCGCTACCAAACAGCTTCAGGGGGATTACCACCACCCTCTGGACTGGAGTAGCGCCGCCGACCCTGAAGACAGCTTGCAGTCAGACTTGTGATCTGGCCGACAGAGATGCATGTATGTGGGTAAGTGTATCATCGGTATTTTCTTGAGTAAATTGGACATTAAATGCTCACCTCCACTCTATAGCGTGGTCCATGGACTTGAAGGACTTGGGTCTTCCCTTCAGGAAGTTCTGTATGCTGTGGAGTGCCTCGGTTGCACTGCCTAAGAAGACCGGTGAAGTAGATATTTGAGCATGAAAAAAGTATCGCAATTAAAAACAAACAAGGAAAACGCACTCGTACCTTCCACGACGTCTATAGCCACCAGGCCCACGGTGGACGGTAGCAGCATTTTGCCGACTGTATGCACTGCGATCGCCCCGCCAACGCCGTGGCCAATCAGGACGATAGGGGGAGGAGTCTGACCGTAGCAGGCTCCGATCACATTGGCGACATCGCTGAGGGGGATATAGTAACAGCACTGGTCACTGGAGGACTCTTTGGCTTGCAGGGTATCGTTGTTAATTTGAGGTTAAAGGATTAGTGGAAGTTTGTGTGTCGTGTGCTGTTACCTGGACATGGTTTGAGTTGAGAAGTCGTCTGATTGGCGGACCAGGGTGTCACCTTAGTAGAGATTAAAAAAACATCCTCACAATAACGCAAAGGGCTCCACATTAAAACTCAACACGGAACCACTAAAACCAGACAATTATATCCAATGAATTCAACGTTAAAGCAGGAAGACCCTCCTCGTTATAGTGGGGTATCGACGCTAAAATATTCATAACAATTGTGCATTTTGCGATAAAAGCAACTAAATTTGGCACAGATGTAGGTTTATATGTTATGAAAAGATATAGATATCGGGGCGCTGCCAATTTGGCCCCTGGGGGCCGTGGCAGCCATTTTGAAAAACAAAAAATGGCTGCCAAATAGGCGCTAAATATTCCAAAATGTTGCAGAAAACTGATTTTATGACTCTTGATGATTTCCAAGATGTGTCGTAATATTACGAGAAAAAAGTTGTAATATTACGAGAAAAGCTTAAGACGTTATTGCGTCTGTAGTTGTCTTGGGAGACCAAGTTTACTCAAGATATAACCAAGAGGTTCTTTTATTTCTTTGTACTGCCTCACCGTGACCCCTGAGGTCCATGGCTAGTACCCTGCAGGTCACTCTGCTGGCGATGGCTGTCTGCAACACAGAAAAACACCAAGACCATGGATGTATATTAAGAAGTGGACACGGCGCCACCGCTCAGCCTTGCATTCAAGTTTTTTTCCAATGGCCACTTGCGGTACTGCAGCAATTGCAAAACTTTCCTCAAGCCAAGAAAAGCCGAGTGGGAACTCGCGGTCGGGGCCAGCAGGAGAAACACTACTGCGCATATTAAGAAGTAAACCCGGAAAAAAAGAAAACGTTTTTTTGCGGGCAATTCTCATTGGAATGAATAAGCGCCATCTTGGGGTTCGGTATCTAGTCGCCATCATTCGATCGACCAACTGACATGTTCAGATACTCACGGTGAAGACGGCCCAGGACAGGGCCGAGTGTCCTCCCCCGTGCAGCAGAACCAGCAGCGGTCCATCGTTTCCTGCTTTGTAAATCCTGAAGACGTCCCTGCTGTCGGCCGGCCCCACGCTCACGTCCTCAGTCTGGTCAAAATACTCCCGCCAGGACACCGGCGAGTAGTCCAGCTTACCGCCGACCTCACTGGTCGACATGTAGACACACAGAAACACAACACACTGTATATACTACCTACACAAACTGTATGCTTTTAGCAATAATATACCATTACTATATTATTATTATTATAAGAGTTATGTAGCGGTGACCTACTGCTCTGTGTCGAAGCTCTCCTCCCACATGCTGCGTCTCAGCAGGAAGACGTTCTTCAGTCTGGTGTCAGAAGGTTTTCCTTTAATAATCAGCTTCCTGTCCGCCGTGTCACACGTCC
The DNA here is from genome assembly GCA_916700685.1 of Adelosebastes latens. NCBI lineage: Eukaryota > Metazoa > Chordata > Actinopteri > Perciformes > Sebastidae > Adelosebastes > Adelosebastes latens. The sequence goes on along the minus strand of CAKAKR010062146.1, from coordinate 10,553 downwards.
ATCGACCAAATAACTCAACTGACTGCTGGTGTGAGAACAAACAAACACACTCAAACACAATAGGACAATACCTCGTCAGCTGTTGATGTCAGGTAGCATCGCTGTCGCAGCGTCCTATTGGCTGAGACAGCTGAAGTGGGTGTGAAAATGTGTCCCCACAAACCTTTGTCAGACGTATGTCCGCACAAACCTTTGTCAGACGTATGTCCCCACAAACCTTTGTCAGACGTATGTCCCCACAAACCTTTGTCAGACGTATGTCCCCATAAAACCCCGTCAGACGAATGTCCCCACAAACCTTTGTCAGACGTATGTCCCCACAAACCTTTGCCAGACGTATGTCCCCACAAACCTCTGTCAGACGTATGTCCCCACAAACCTTTGTCAGACGTATGTCCCCACAAACCTTTGTCAGACGTATGTCCCCACAAACCTTTGTCAGACGTATGTCCCCACAAAACCCTGTCAGACGTATGTCCCCACAAACCTTTGTCAGACGTATGTCTGCACAAACCTCTGTCAGACGTATGTCCCCACAAACCTTTGTCAGACGTCTGTCCCCACAAAACCCCGTCAGACGTATGTCCCCACAAACCTTTGTCAGACAAATGTCCCCACAAAACCCTGTCAGACGTATGTCCCCACAAAACCCTGTCAGACGTATGTCCCCACAAACCTCTGTCAGACGAATGTCCCCACAAACCTTTGTCAGACTCGTCCTCCTTTACAGCCTCGTTGTGTTTATACTCGCGCTCATGTGACCGTGGTGTAGTTCGTTTATAGCCTAACGTTAGCTTTTTACTTCTGGCGATTTTATTCACACTTCAAAAATCATAAAGTGGTGTTGATTTGTGGAACAATCCCATTGGCTTTTTGTGGAGGGAACCAGGACGATGCTAACTTCCTGTTTGGCCTACAAAAATACGTCATCCCTGCAGCGCTCTATAGCGGCCTGAACACAGCCCTTTTTTAAAGGTCCCATATCGTAAAAGGTGAGATTTTCAGGTCTTTTATATTATAAAGCAGGTTTAAGTGCTATATAAATACTGTTAAACTATCAAAACGCTCAAAATACGGAGAAATATACACAGCCCGTATTCAGAAATTGTGCATTTGAAACAAGCTGTTAGGATTTCTGTCCATTTGTGATGTCACAAATATACAATATTTAGACCATTACACGGTTTTAAACGTAAACATTCTAAATGTGTCCCAGTTTATTCCTGGTTGCAGTGTATGTAAATAACATCAGCTGACAGGAAGTAAACATGGACCCAAACTGTTGCCTAGCAACGCAATTCTGTTGCAATTCCGTTGAAATGCACTAAAACGGAGCTTTTCAGACAGAGGCTAAATACAGGTATATTCAGACAGACAGTATGAGGAAAATAAAGTTTTTTTTAACATTACAGCATGTAAACATGTTTTAGTAGAAACACAAAATACAAGTATGAACCTGAAAATGAGCACGATATGGGACCTTTAAGACTCTCATTTACTCTTTTAAAATAGCTTTGTAAATTCATATTGCAAGCATATTCAATATCCCATTCATCCTTTTTTTTTATGAATAAAGAGAAGATAAGAGGTAGAAGAAGATAAAACTGTATTCATCCAGAGGGAAATTGATGTGCAGCAGTTGCAGAACAAAGTGGGAAAGATTGCAAAGACATACAGTAGGGTTCAAATAAACAATAAAGATAAACAATATGGTGCAAATTAAACAAAGAGGGCGAGGGAGGAAGGTTTGAGGAATCAGAAGAAGAAACAACCTAAGAGGAAGACAGAAGAGAAGGAGAGAAAACATGATGATGATGATGATGATGAAGATGATGAAGATGATCTCCTCCCTCTCTCCCTCCTCCTGTTATTTATTCATAAATTCATCCTCTGGTAAAACGCCGAGGAGGAGAGCGAGGGAGCGTTATTCGGCAGGCGGTCGTCGGACACCATGATGGGATTTCCATTCTGTTGTCTTTGGACCCTGAACAGGTATGTAGAGAGATTAAATTAACTATAATATTACTTTAGTGTAGAGTTCTCTTTAAAACCCTGTAGTGAGATTACAATGAGTTAATTCTGATTTGTAGTATTTACCGTAAATTAGTTGTGATTTTTTATTATTATATTCCTATTAATCCTGCAATATTGTCATTTTTTTCTCTTCTGTATTTATATTTAATAAACTAAATTAATTGTTTGTCAATCATTACCAAATTATTTATAAAACTTTAAGAAATCGTTTGTAAAACATCTATAAACATTACATACTGTAGATCTGAAACCAATTATTAACCATTGATTAAGTATTAACTATCTATCTAAATAATATTTATAGAAGTATTTATTAACCATTTAACAAGGTATTATAATCATAAGTTGTAACTTTATAATAGCCATCCAAATAATGTTTGTAGATGGTTTACAAACTAATTATTAATCTTTAACAAAATGTTAAACAAATATTTATCTGTGTAATGTTTATAGATGTTTACAAATAATATCTTGATCATTAACAGATACTTATAAATATATAGTATATAAAGTGTTATAATGTGTGCAATAATAAATTGTTAACATAACATCAATTATAGCATTGCTAATAATTGTTAAACATAATTAATTATCATTTTGCTGTTTTTTATCAGTAAGATAACTATTAACTAATTATGAATTTACCCTTTTTAAATTATGGTACATTTTGCTGGTATTACTTTTGTACTTTTACTTAATTGATATTTGGAATTCAGGACTTTTACTTGTAATGAAGTATAGATGATGATGTGTAGTAGCCTTATAAAATAAACCACAATGTTGTATGCATTTTGATAAATTGTGTCCCAAAATCACAATTTTGTCTTAAAGGCCTAATAGAGTCATCGTTCATCTTTACACTCTTTGATTCAGAAAAGGAAGAACATGTATTATGTTACTGATATTTTACATATCTAGTCATGAATGTGGACGTGTCAGTCACAGCAGGAAAATCAGATCCCGCGAGGATTCGTCTCTGTGACAGAGAATAGCTGTCGGAAACAACAGAATCACCATTTAATGAGTTGATATTAGATTTAAAATCTTCTTTTCTTTCATGATTTCATCCATAGTAATATAAGATGGCTTATATCTTTACTGTTGGTTCCATGACAGATGGATAATAAGCACATTTTCTACTGGTTTGATGAATGGTATATGGTATTGGGAATTATATTTGACTTGTTTTGTTTGTCCAATAAGGTGCTGATCTTCGATTTGCCAAATTCTACAAACAAAATTCTGACACCATGGAAACCTCCCCAAATATTTCTAAAAGCAAGAAGGCCGTCGTCCAATCAGAAGGCCCGATTCCAGAGGAGGCGGGGCTTGCACATGATGCCCTCGGCAACACCGATCCCAACGCCAACTATGGGGCGGAGCCTAACTTCAACCTCAACCTCACTCTGACTTCGCCAACTAATCCCCGCCCAGCCGCCGAGACCTCGAAGCTGCACGGAGGGAACAAAAAGGATGATGGGAATAAAGGAGGCGGGGCAAAAGGAGCAGTTGCTACAGAAACCAGCAAGTCGGCGAGCACCCTGACAAGCCCTGTGATGTCACCAGGGGAAAGAGATGATCCGCCGCAACAAAAAAGCAAAATTCCAGCTCGCTCGCCAACAACCGAGGCGCCGCAAAGGCTGAAATCCCCAAACCCCAAACGTACTCCCACACTCATGGCGGCAAGTCCAAAACCCTACCAGGTGGAACAAACAACCATCGCTAGCAGCCCCAGAACAACCGAAAGACTCAAAACAGAAGTACAGAGAGCCGAACCTGCAAGCGTAACAAACCCCAAACCACTTCTGACAACTGGACCGATGCAAAAGACAACAAACAAGATAACAGTTACCCCAAAAATGCAAACACAAGGAAAAGAAGTTAGTCTCGAAACAGAGTCACCAAAAACGCTTCCTGTAAGCCTGAACGTCCACAATCAGAAAGGGGATTCAAACAGTCCAAAACCTGCCAATCGAACCCCAACAATGACGACCATAACCCAAAAACCAGACCCAGAAAGCACCAGACATGACTCAAGAACTCACAGTTCTGAGACGCCGCCCGTAGGACCAAAATCGCAAAATCATAGGGCTGAAATGGTGCTGCTCACTGCCAAGACTCCTGGATCGAGTTCTCTAAGTCCCAAACCATCCACACAGATGAAAGCTTCTGGGACCAGGACCCGCAACGCATCAGGGTCCAAGGAGAATCTCGATGGTAAAGATTCAAGTGTTGGTTCTGGATCCAAAACCAGTTCCAAATCCAGTTCAAACTCTAAAGGCACGGACAGTCTGGATCCTAAAATTGGCTCAAATTCCAAAGCCAGTCCCAACTCCAAAACAGCAATGGGGTCCAAAGATAGCCTGGATTCTAAAAGCGGTTCTGCTTCCAAAACCAGTTGGGGGTCAAAGGACAGCTTGGACTCCAAAACTGGCTCCAATTCCAAAGCCAGTCCCAGTTGCAGGTCCGGGATGGGTTCCAAAGATAGCCTTGATTCTAAGACTGCAACTGAAATCAACGCAAGCAAAACCAGTCCAGATTCCAAGACGGTTGTTGGTTCTAAATCTGGCATGGGGTCAAAAGACAACCTGGATCTTAAAACCCTCAAAACCAGTCCAGATTCTAAGACAGTTGTGGGCTCTAAATCTGGCATGGGGTCAAAAGACAACCTGGATCTTAAAACTCTCAAAACCAGTTCAAGTTTTAAGACGGGCTCTGAGTTGAATCTCAGCTCTAATTCTGGTGTTCTTTCCAGTTCTAAACCCGGTCCGACCCGTTCAACTTCTAAACCTTCATTGGCGGCCTCTGGCTCCAAGATGGACTTTGTTGTTTCCCCGTTGTCTTCTAGAACTGGTCTGTCTGGGTACAAAGACAACAACCTCAAGGCTGCGAGCTCTAGTGCTGAACTCAGTCCCAATCCTAAAGCTGGTTCAGATTCTTCTAAGCCTGGACCAGTTCGGTCTAGCTCAAAGTCAGCTCTGGCAGATTTGTCTCAGTCCTTGACGCTCTCACCTAGACCAAGTCCAGCAAGTAGGAGTCCTGGGTCTGGTCCTGGCAAAACTCTTGGTTCTAGTCCGTCTGGACCAAACAGGGAGGTCCTGAAGAGTCCCGGTTCTGCTCCAGGTAATTACATTCATTGTGTGTAACATTTTTTGGGGGATCCTTTATAAGAATTGAGAAATGAGTCCTTCATATCTACATAGGGAGTGGGTCCTCTTCACGGAGTCCGTCATGTTGCTCCGCCATGTTTCTACGGTAGCCCAGAACGGACAAACCAAACACCAATCTGCAACCGCACCACTAGATGCCGCCAAATCCTAACTTTTCAAGAAATATGAAACATTGAAAATGCCAGTCAGTCTGTTCTCTAACATGTTTTCCTGCTTGCAGGTTCTGGTCTGATTTCAGGCCTTCTGGCTCCTTTGGGAACCTCCAGCCCCAAAACCAGAACCACCGTTGCCTTGACAATGACGAGAGGATCCACACCAGAGCCTGCAGCGGTTGCATCCGTTGCTGTGGAAACGAACACCAGCAGCGGTCTTACTCGGGGTCTCACCTTTGACTCTATCGCCAAGACGTCGGCGAAAACGGGCGGTGCCGACGAGGAAGAACATTTGAAACCGCCTGAGACTAAAGTGACAGCTGTAGAAGGACCGGTGGTGGCCCAGGGGGCCGTGCAAGGGGTGGATGTGACTGACAACACAGGGTGGTCGCCAGGAGATAAGAGGATAATCGGCACCCCGCCGAAACCAAGTCACCTGGGAGACGCAAATGCCATCACCGCTGGTAGCAACATCCCATCGTCAAGGGCAACGGGTGTGGAGAGTAAGAAAGAAGAAAAGAAGAAACAGGAGAGGGGTAAACAGAAAGATGTTCGAGGGGGTTCTTCTTCTCTCTCTCCGTCATCTCCTGTCCATCCTCAGCTTTCCACTCACCCAGAAACCTCCAAGACAGTAAGGGAGACGGCGACCATGACCGACCCCAGTGAGAGGCTCCCTCTTCGGGGAGGGGAGCGGAAAGAGGTGGGCGTCCAAGTGGAGGAACGCTCGGCTTCCACCAGCTCCAGTCTGCAGAGGTTAGCTCCCTCCTCCTCCCTGATTAGCTCTCCCAGCTGTCAGTCAGGTAGTTTGACCTCGCCGACGCTCGCTCCGTCGCTGTGCTGCGTCCCCGCCGGGCAGCCGCCTTTCCAGCACGTCTGCAAGATAGACATCGAGCTGCACAGCCAATCGGTGCTTCCTTCGGTCGCCACCGACCGGGCTAGTTCACTCCCCGCCTGTCTGCGTACGTACAGCTTCCAGCAGAGCCCCGCCCTCATGTCGGAGCTACGACTCGGACAAAACCAAGACGTAAGTGGTGAGAGCATCTGGGAGGATGAGGCGGAAGAGGAGAAAGTTTCAAGGGAGCAAAGCAAAGAGGATGGGGACGAAGAGGAAAAGGAGGAGACGGCGAAGCCCCAGGAGGTGGCGTGGGACAAACAGGGGAGGACGTGGGAGGTGTACGGCGCCTCGGTGGACCTGGAGTCCCTGGGCACGGCCATCCAGTCCCACCTGGAGTCAAAGATCCGGGAGCAGGAGAAACACATCCACACTCTGAGGAAGTCCGTCTGCTCCGACAGCAGCCTCAGAGCGTACAGGATGAAGAAGAGGAAGAAGAGGAGAGGAGGGATTCTGGGGTGCTGCAGGAAGGCGCCCGCTGTGGCGGACTGAGACTAGTCCAGAAAGTTAAAATCCTTCGTATACTAGACTTTAAAACACAAGTGTTCACATCTAACAGCACTTAACCTCTTCACATTATGTCTGCCTGCATGCATTTCTGCAATATTGATTACTTCAGATAGAGCAGTGATCACAAAACACACGAGTGAAAATAACATTCATACAAGTTTCATGGTGCTTTGTTTTTAGCTCGATTGTCTTTTCTCATCGCCCTGAAGGGGTTTATTTCACAACAATGACCTGCTAGCTGTCCATTATCCCGCTTATTACATGGCTACTTACTGAAGAAATCAGTAATTTGACACAAAAACGGTCCTCCAGAGTCTGACATCAGAGTTGCGCCCATAGCAACGGTCTGTTATACATAGCAACGGTGTGTTATACATAGCAATGGTCTGCTATACATAGCAACGGTCTGTTATACATAGCTACGATCTGTTATACATAGCGACGGTCTGTTATACATAGCAACGGTCTGTTACACATAGCGACGGTCTGTTATACATAGCAACGGTCTGTTACACATAGCGACGGTCTGTTATACATAGCTACGATCTGTTATAAAGACCGTAATAACAGACCGCAGAATGCCGTGATTGACCAATCAGAATCGAGTATTCTACACAGCCGTGTAATAACAGCATATAAAACACATGATGTCAGCAGGGTTATCACTAATAACATACATGTCACTAGTATTTTTATAAAAGTTTCAGAGTACTTCTTGTTATTGAAGTGGAGCGGAGAGAACAGCAGCTCTCTAATGGTAGTAAATATTTCATTCACTTCCTTTTTAACCAAACGCCGCACAAACCACTCAAGCACTCGGGAAGAAAGACATGTGCAAATTTCTCCGATGGGAAGCACTTTACTTCCTCTAATCCTCTCTTCTTTCACTTTTCCTTCCTCTCTTTTCCTTTTCCTTCCTCTATTTCCTTTTCCTTCCTTCCACTCTCCTTTTCTTTCTTGTCCTTTTTTCCATTTATTTTCCTTTATTTTTTTCCTTTTCTGTCTTTCCCTCTCCTGTTCTTGTCTTTACTTCCCTTTCCTTTCATGTCTTCACCTCTCTCTTTCTTTTCCTTTTCGGTCTTTCCCTCTCCTTTTCTTTCCCTCTCCCTTTCTTTCTTTTCCCTTTCTTTCCTGTCCTTTTTCCATTTATTTTCCTTTCTTTTTTTCCTTTTCCGTCTTTCCCTCTCCTGTTCTTGTCTTTTACTTCCCTTTCCTTTCATGTCTTCCCCTCTCTCTTTCCTTTCATTTTCGGTATTTCCCTCTCCTTTTCTTTCCCTCTCCTTTTCTTTCTTTCC
>CAKAKR010062145.1:59354-81154 GCA_916700685.1 Adelosebastes latens | reverse complement strand
CCTGGCAGCACATCACCCCCACCCTCATCCACCTCCACTGGCTCCCGGTCAAGTCCCGCATCACCTACAAAATCCTCCTCCTCACCTACAAATCCCTCAACGCCCTGGCTCCTCAGTACTTATCTGACCTCCTCCACCCTTACACACAGCCCCGGAACCTCAGATCCTCAGGCACGGGTCAGCTCTCCATCCCTCACACAAAAATGCGAACTTTTGGGGACAGAGCTTTCAGTGTGACAGCCCCCACCCTCTGGAACTCTCTCCCCATAGAGCTCCGCAACGCACCATCTCTGGACAGCTTCAAAAGACTTCTCAAAACCCACCTCTTCACCAAGGCCTATGGCCCCTAGCTACTGTTATGTTCAATTTGTTGTGTTTATTTATGCCTATGTTAAAGCGTCCTTGGGTTTCTTGAAAGGCGCTATATAAATCCAAGTTATTATTATTATTATTATTATAATCAACATCTGGCAGAAACAGATTCTGTACAATAGTTTATGTTGAAGAAACTCGGATTTGGCCTCCGTACATCACACTGCTCTGCTCTGAGATTCTATGTGCTTTATCTGTGTGTGCTTCGTGCATTGGGACTCACATCTTCATCCTCAGCAGTGAAATGTGGTCCAGTGGTCTTGTTTAGAGCCATGATCACAGCCACCATGTCTTTGCCGTTGAGGATGGGCGTAGCCAGAATGTTCCGGGTCTTGTATTCTGTGAGGTCGTCGACGAATGAGCTGAAGTGCTGGTTCTAGAAGACAGAAAATACATGCTTCGAGTATATATAAAGCATACTTGCAGGACTTTCATTACTTGATTTCATTACTATTACTGTGTATTATGTATATATATTATATATTATAATGTTTTGAAGAAGAAATTTGGTCCAACAGTACATTAATAGCTTCTATAATATGCCGGTAATGTTCTCTAACTTGATATAATAGCTGTAATTTTCATTTGGTATATTGTAGAGTGTAGAGTTTTGAGTGGATTTATTAGGTCAATGGTGTTCCTAATCTATCATGAGATAAATTATATTAATTGCCTTCAAATTAGTACTGTTATGACGTAGAATGAATGTTTCTTTTTTTAAATGCCACGTTGTAGGTAGGTAGATCTATAGCCTCTAAAGTATTACAATTTGGACCAAAACCAAGACCATTATTGTAACAGTAGCCTAGATGACCCATAATGTCTTTGGAAAAGTACCTAAAATCTCTATACTGAGCTTGGCAAGAAAACATTACTAGGCATGCCTTGGAACATGTCTATTTTTTTCTTTTTTACATGAATTACCAAAAAGCAAAATGTCCCACAATCATAATATCAACCAGCTGTTTCCCACTGCTTGATGATCAAGGTGATGTCATTATGAAACTAAATTACTTATTTAAACTGGGCACACAATACATATTTAATATGTAGTTTAGTCTGTATGGAGGCAGAGCAAAGCAAACCTGTTTTGATCTGTTTTAGATTCCTGCTGACTAAATGCCAGAGGCGTCTAATCCACAGCTAGAGCAGAGGCTGATGGGATCTGGAAATAAATGGATTATGTCTGACAAGGGGATTTACACTCTCACTACTCAAGTATACTGTAGATACTGAACGTGTCACTAACTCTTCCTTTACTTGTTTACAACCATCAGAGGTTTAATGTGATTCATGAAAACATACAGATTCAGTAGGACATGTCTATTGACTATAGTCAATCTGCTCAGTTTGATATACTGTAATAATAATACATCGAAATATTGTTTTTACTTCATAAACAGAGGAGTGGGTGCTAAAGCTACACTAACTACTGTATGTTTTAACTCTTGGCTGCCCAGTACAGTGTTTTTACACCGGTGCATTATTGATAACAACCTCAGAAATTAAAGCTGCATTAGAGCATAGAATATTATTTCTAGATTGTATCTATTGTATCATCTAACTTCTAATTTTCTATAATGAGGATGGTAGGATACATTTCCACAGTTTGCATCATTTTAAGCATTTAGTTAAGAGTAAAACATGTTTCTAGCCACTCCCAACAAAATGTTTGTTGCAGAATATCATTTGAAGGTGGCTCCTTATGTCTTTTTTTCTATGAGTTTCTATGAAATTAAAACCATGTCCCGCATGATATTAACAATTCAGTTGTCATAGCCTTTTTGTCTTTTTCAAATGTGAACTATCAATGCTGGTCCATCTGCAACATGCTTTTTCTAGGTTTGGTCTATATCAGTTTCACTGGGATTACTCAATGGGGACAAGAATATTGTCCAGCATATTCCTTCAGCAACATGCTAGTCATCCTGAGAACATCATCAAGTTAATGCAAAAATCATTGACAAATCCAATTTTGCCCATTTTCCAAATTTCCCCAAAATTGTCTAATAGAACCAGATTAAGGGAAATATAGTACAGTAAAGGTATGGCAAAGTCTTGCTACAGCTTATTTTCACTTAGGAGTGGATTAACTCTTACATTTTGATTAAAAAAATGTCCTTGCAATGCTGTGCTTTGTGTTTTATGCTGATATTTTTAGATAAAAAACGGTGCCGTACAGATTTAACTTGGGTTGGCTGAGTCACAAATTAATGAGTTAATTTACTCACTCTAATGAGCTATAATGAGAAACAGGCTTGCTTGCTATGAGATTAAAATGTAATTGTTAAGAAGATAAACATTTAATGATTAGTTAAAACCACGATGCGTGGGATTTGAAAATGGAAGGCTGTGGCGTCATCTGCTGGTAGTATCGTGAATGACACTGTGAGATATGCTCAACATCTGCAACCCATCCAGATGTATCGTTCGAAGTTTAGGATTACTGTTCACCACTAACCTCTGTGACATCTTTCACATTAACAGTCTTCTTGGTCAGGGCCACGTTGCCGACTATTCCCATGTCCAGCGGATAGACGATCTCAGAGTCCGGCGGCACCACGCAGTCATCCAGCTCTGCCTCGGTGTTGATGTTGAAGAGCCTTGTGGCGAGCTCACCGATGCCGTTCCGCTGGCGGTACATGAACAAGCTGCACCGGTCCGCGTGGATGAGCGCACTGATTCTCTTCAGGATCTTGAAGACCACCTTTTCCACGTTGATGTTCTCCTGCATGTCTTTGATCATGTCATACATGATTCGGCTTTCTTCGATCTGGAAACAGAGCAAAAAATAGCCACATTTTTAGAATTTGTTTTCAGTTGAGAAGATTAGGATCTTCATAATGAGTACAGAAGTTTGCCAGATGTTATATTATATATGGATGGATTTATGATGGGTAACTCAGGCTGAACAACTATGGCAAAGTTTGGTCTACCTGCTCATTTTTTCTTAATAAACAAGTAGTGAAATAATGACATTTACCTGGCTGAGCTCCTGGAACTGGGTGAAGTCAATCTGTTTTTCTGGGAGTCCTGACACCTGTGCTATGGAGGCAGGGCTCATCTTCTTGGCAAAGTACTGTTTAGCAAATGCAGGGTTCCCCTGGAGGAACTTTTCCACGTCTTCCTTTTGCACACTCATGGTTCCTTCTTCTTCCTCCTCCTATTCTCCCAAATGTGATCTCCCTTTTTTGGCTCAGTGACGGAGCTCCCGCTCGGTCCAACGCTTCCCCTGAACGAGCTACTTCCAACTTCTCTGAATAGAAATAAAAGAAAAAAAGAATAAGCAAAACAAAGCACAAGGTTTATCCAGTTAATCCCCCTAAAGAAAAACAAAATCTTACCCAGGTATCACACACAAAGGGGGAAAACAGAAGTGGACACATTCAAATGCTGGTCAAAATAATCCCCCCTGTTAGCGGGATGAACGGACTGAGTGAGGGAGAGCCCTGAGGAGAAGGCAGAGGGCTGAATCCAAACAATCCATCTGTCATCAGCAGATAGTGCTGAAGGTTAGCAGGGATCTGTCTATGCTAAACTTGTCAGCTGATCATCTAGTAACGGATATGTGGGCCAGATATTCCAGCTATGCTTCAGTGCATGCAGGAACCTTTGTAACGGCACAGATAGATCAAATAAATCTGCAGGAAAATATACAAGATTTCACACAAAAGCAACAAACACATATCCCTCTCTTTTTCACTGCACTGAATTTTCAATTTAAGGGTTACATCCAATTAGCAATTCTTTTACACACATTTGAAAATGAATCATTTATATGTATATCTAAATGTGTATAGCTTTCTTAGTCTTAAAAAAATGTACACAAAGCTAACGATGAAACTAATCAGCAAACAACCACAAAACAAAATAAAGTTGGAAATAAGTATAACAAATAGGGCAAGGCAATATGACGATATATATCGTCAAAATGATATAAAAATGTCCATTGTATATATATTTTCTATACCATTTCTATCGCAATATAGGCTTAATTTTTTCTCTAGAATTTCACGTAAAACTGTTATGTTCATTTTGCACTCAAATTCTTAAAATGGGAAAATACTCAGTACTTTTTTAATTTGTCAAGTATTAAGTTCACACAGGAGTACACAAAAATAGGCTTTACCATGTGGTTATTTCATATAGACTATGTATTTATTTGAATTACCAGAAAACATGCTTTATCGTGATATATGTCTTTATCGAGATATGAAATTACCTATATCGGGATAGAAGGTTTTGGCCATATCGCCCAGCCATGATAACAAATCTAGATTATCTTGGCTTGGCCAATTTACACTCTAAAAGCAGACAAGAATCACACCCCCAATAAAATTGTTAAACTTGTGAAATAAATGCAAAAAAATAAGAGAAATCTAGATTTTGCTCTCAAAGAAAGATCATTAGCTTTAATTCATAAAGCGCGGGCATCATTGGTTCTCTTTTGAATCCACATTTTCACTTTAATAGAATGTAAGACCTACACACATTATCTAGTGTTTTTTTTTGGCAATGGTGATATGTGTATAGTTTGTGTTAAATGCTGTTTGTATGTGCAAGAATCCTTGTCTATGGTGCCTAGTGTACAACGATTTTCATGTGACAAATTCAATAAAAAGTTGATCACGCATACTCTTAAAGAGAGAGGGATCAAAATGTAGTAAACCCTGTATTTCCGATAGATTTCCTATTTAATGAATGATAGAGATACGGAAATGTATTTGAAAAAATTATAGGTTTATGAGTATTTTTAGTCTAGTCTCTAAACTAAACTAAGTATTTTTAGTATGCTGTAGACAACACATAATAAACTGAAAAATAATATGGACAACATAGTTTATTCTAGGTCTTCCATATTATTTTTAAACGCGTTATGCATTCTCTACAGAGTATACTGTTTCTGACTGTCTCTCTCACACATGCAGGTCTACCTGTACAAGCTCTTTAAGTCCTTATTAAACAAGGCCTCCTCTGGCATAAGCCCTATTTAGTTAGGACACTAGCTGATTATCTCAGCACCCCAACTCTCCGTCTTTCTCCACGTGCAAGTCTACCTGCAGTGCCTTTCTGAGTTTCCACAGCAATGACTGTCCTTATTTAAGAGACTGATGGTCAATGATATCCTGAGAAGGCTGAGGGAGTAAAGCCAGCTAGAAGCTAGACACTAATTTAACATTCATGACATAGTAGGCTACTGTCAGCAACACACACGGACACAAAGTGGAAAAAGAGAGATGTTTTGTGCTTCTGTTAGAAAGTTAATCCTTTCATTCAGAGCAGGGAGGACCTCTGTCTAATAAGGTTCCATAAACACCTTAAACAAAAAGGTCAAAGAGATAATCTGCTTCCACTATAATAGATTACGGCAGCTCCAGTGTGTGTGTGTGTGTACGACATAGAATGAGTGAGGGAGAGAGGGCATAGTGATTTAGATTGGTCACTTAGATAAGAGTGTATATTTGATGTGTAAACCCACTAAAACTGAGCACTGGGCCGGTCCATGTGAATGCTGCTCAGTGCAGCAACATGTTTTCTTTACTTCATTGGGATTCAGAAATAGTTCAGATTTAGAAACATGGAGCTAAATTTGATCTATTTTTGCAAGTGTTATTTTAGTGTGTGTTTGACAGATGCAAAATGTGAAAAAAAAGCATCTTCTCTGTCAAGCTAGCAGATAGACATTCTCTTTTTCCCGGAGAACCACTCCACGTTAAATCTGTGATTATTTTTTACCAGAAGCTTGGTTTATAACAACAATATTCCACGGCTGGTGGGAACTGAGGTGTTTAATCTCAAGTTTTTCTTCTAAAGGTCGACATTCAAATGTGTGCTGTAGAACATAATCTAGGTTGGTACAACAGCTTTGGGCATGTGTACTGTTATTTTCCCACACTCAGGACACTTGATGTGAGTGTGAGGCTTTCCCCACATAAAGCCCTCTGGAGCCAAGTGCAATGAAAACATTTAAAAAACATTTTATCCAGCTACTGACCTTAAATGGTAGAATAATGATAAATAACACCAACAACCTATAATTATTATGTCATGAATTAACCAGAACTATTTCTCAGTACCATTAAAAACACACTATTTTCTGCTGCCAGCAGGTGGGGCTAAACTAATCACAGTCAGAAATATTTCCTACTTGTTATCCAATCTCTTTATCATACCATGAGGACCACATTGAGTTTAATGTGGATGTTTGACTTTTTTCTGCTGAATATGTTTGATTAGTCTGTTTACACTGAATAACTTCTTAAATTAAATGAGTGCCCACTGGCTGTCCATTTGTCACTCATCCATCACTCACTGTACACACATAATAGATGGACAAAAGGGATAATTACAGTGACCAATAACTGTTTCATTATACATATGGACATGTGAGTGTTGCCAGCTAATTTGAATTCCGTGTTGTACATCACTACTATTCTACTAGTCTTAATACTTACTAGTAAAAAAAGAAAAATACTTACTAGTTGCAATGCTGACATTCACCAAAAGATGGCAGCAGATCCACATCGTAGCACCTGTACACATTAAAGCTCTCACATACCCCTGATCCTGAAGAGAGAATACATGATAATCAATGCATATGTTAACACAAGTGGACATCCATCATACTCTCCTTGTAGTTTATCATTTTGGGGGTGATGTTATGTCTTTATTATAGCTGACAGTAAATGAGGAATGACTGGACAGGAACCAGACGCATTGTGGTTCATGGTCTGCAACTTAACCCCCTAAGGCTGCCTAGCGAAGAGACAGTATTACATGACAGATGTACATGTAAACATTCAGTGTGTATATTTAAATTATAGCACACCGTGTTATGGATATGTTCAAAGACTCAATACAGAAGGAAGCTCTGTCTTTGTGGCTGGATGTTACCAAAACGCGGAAATACATTTTTTTTTAGTCAGATCCTCGTAATCCTTTCCAGCCCAAGGCCTAAAAGCTGTCTTAGCATCTCACCCTTTTTTACATCACAATGTACCAAACATAAGGCCACAACCCCAAATACCAGGAAATGCCTCCATGTTTTGTGAATGGGATGTACTGTACAAGCTTAAAGTTTTAGGCAGCGTATGCTTGTAAAGTCCCTAAACGTGACAGTACTAAAATAGATGTAAATACAATCGTCTCGATGGTCAGCAGAGGGTGTAATCGTTGTGTTAGTAGCCTTGTCCCGGGTCTATCTTAGTTATCAGCCAATCAAATTCAGATGATGATCACGATAAGGCTTGGAGCATGCTGTTGATGAAGTCACCTTTGGGCCCAAAGGTGTCCTCAGATCAAAAATGAATTTATATAATTGTTTTTATAAGTACTCAGCATCAATCACACATTTATTTACAGTAAACAGCCTCAAGAATGGAGGTAGGGTCACAGAATTAGTTTGTCAGAATGGCATTTTATTATTAACCTTCACATTTTAATAATTAATTACATTTAGGAAAGTAAAATCTCTAAATAGAAATGTGTATAGTAAGTCCATTACAGGTCGATTTCAGGCCATACAATAGGATTACAGTGAGCGGAAAAAATAGATTGTCTTGATTGGCTTGTCTGTGTGTATCCTCACTGAGGAGACTGTTTACTATCAGTGTTGGGTGATTCTGCAGTTATTAACTTGTTATTTTATTTTGTGTGTAAAAGCAACAGATTAAAGAACTTTAATTAAGCAAAGAAAAATGCATAAAAGAAGAACAGAGCTACACATGAAGAAGACTTTAGATGTTATTACATGATGTACAGTGTTATGCCAGCAGTAATCTCATGTGACCGGGGTTAATCCGGGAAAGGAGAGTTCATTAGTTCACAACAGAGAGAGTGAGAAAGCATTCATGCATGCAAAGTTATAGTTATATTGACTTTCACTTCTCTTTTTGTCTTTACATTTAATATTGGTTTCCGACGTGGTCTTTTCTGTGGTAAAAGCCTTCTCAAACATAGTATAGTGTATACTGTAAAACCCTTATCTAACTGTATTATGAGTGTTGATGTTATTATGAGCGGATCATCCCACTATTTGGAAAGTTTGGACAGCTTACAGGCTACTTCTTAGAGGGTTATTACACTGATTGCTCAACTGCAAGAAGAGAAAATAATCAGGTAGGTCTAGACCAGTTCTGTTTACTCTCTCAAGTGTTCTGGGATAATGTTCTTAGCCTTAAACTGAGCTGAATTTACCAAATATTTAAATCCTGCAGTATAACTTTGGCAGCAACAGTATATGTCTTTGTATATGTGTGTGTACATGTAGGACTGCAATATATATAAGATAAGATATTCCTTTATTAGTCCCGCAGTGGGGAAATTTGCAGTGTACAGCAGCAAAGGGGATAGTGCAAAAAACAAGATGCATCAGCTAACACAGTAAAAAAAGAGCTAAACAAAGTGTAACAAAATATGAACCATTTAAATAGAAGGAAGTATAAAAATAGGAGCAGTATATACAGTATTGACAAAAAACAGACTATTAACAAAATTGCACAAGTGGAAAATGATATTGCAGTTAGAATGAATGAATGAATGAATGAAATTCCACCTGAAAATATCAGGTTATTGTCAGTTTTTTGGTGTGTAAGTTATGTTATGCATTTACATAATTAATAATTTAAAAGTAATTTTCTGATTTTGAAATTGAATTCAGGAAAGACAACTCTCCATTACAGGTTTTAGGCGTTTTGCTTATTGTAAGCACTTCTAGAGAATTTATTGTGGCACAATGTGCATGTAATGAACTAACAACTCTAAGCAAGGTGGCCTCATTATAATATAAGATGACGTCATTTACAGCTGACGTCACAATTTAGCATAATGTAGCTTGAACCTGAGCGGCCCCTGTAACTTTACCATGGCAACGAGTACCAGATAAGACATGTTAAACATTTGGCAACACATTCATCCACATATAACGGGAAGAAACTCCGCTAAAAGCTCTCACGATAACCATTTTTATCTAAACGAAACACAATTTCAATACCTAGCAACCAAATTAGCACAAAAACAAGCTAACGGTGCTAGCATGCTATCGGTGCTAGCGGTTTAGCTACTTTATGCTAACTGCACAAACGACGTCATTATGAAAACTGAGACTACACAGATTCCAACTGTATAAGTCTTGAACCAGCAGCCGAAGAAGAGAAAAAAATTAACTTTATACAGCCATAACCATAAATGATGTCTCACCTTTACTGTGTTGTGCTCCAGTTCTTGTAATACATCTCCATGACTACCATCCATACCATCAGTGGGCAACATCCGGGTCTGAAAAGTGAAGCCAATGCGGAAGTGTCTTAAACTTTTTTTTTTTTTTTTTTTTTTTAACAAATTCAAATTTACAAACAACATGGCTCATAGATCATTGCATTAGAGCAGGGGTCTGCAACCTGCGGCTCTTTAGCCCCTCTCCAGTGGCTCCATGTGGATTTCTAAAAATGGAAATGAAAAACTGGGCCACGTTGAGGAAAAAATAAATAAATCTGAGATTTCGAGAAAAAAGTCATATTATAAAGTAGTAATTTTACGTGTTATTTTCTTTTTTTCTCGTAATGTTATGACTTTATTCTCGCAATATTAAGACTTTTTTCTTGTAAAGTTATGACTTTATTCTCGTAATATTACGAGTTTTTTTCTCCTAAAGTTATGACTTTATTCTCATAATATTACAACTTTTTTTCTCGTAAAGTTATGAATTTATTCTAGTAATATTACGATTTTTTTCTTGTAATATTATGACCTTATCCTGGAAATCTCAGATGTTTTTCCCTCAGTGTGACCCTAATACTCCGTAGTACATTTGCACTTTGGCCCTCACTGCATTAGACTTACAGTATATACTATATACTTAGACTATAAACTGTGTTACCTTCATCACAATGCTCAAATGTTTTACAGCTCCAGACAGATTTTTTTCTTCTTTTTTTTTTGTGCCTAAAAAGGCTCTTTTGATAGTAAAGGTTGCTGACCCCTGCATTAGAGTAAAAGGACAAGGTGCATACAGAACAGGAACAGATACATTTTAATATAAGTAAAATTATGCATGAAAATAATAATTAATTAAATTAAGGGCTAGGGCTGTACCTGTAATTCATATTCTTCTATTATACTAAGAAGTTTCAATGCATTTTTGTTTTTCATGACTTTAATGGCTTTTATGTAAGAAAGAAACTCAGAATGAAACACATTAAACCTAGGTTTCACTTTCATATACTTGGATTTGTGCAAATAAAATTTTCCAAGAATGAGAATGTTATTCACCAGAAAGTCATCTTTGTTATTGTCCATGACAAGTCCATAAACAATGTCCTTTTGAGAGAAGTCTCCCACATGAGAAACTTTTGGGAAAAGCCAGTCATGTATATCAAGCCATAAAGCTCCAGAAATCATACAATGAAAAAATAAATGATCAGTAGTTTCAGTATCATCACAAAATACACAGTTATTGGTTTCAATTCCAAATCGTTGTCGCAACAAATCAATGGATGGATACACGAAGTGCCTTAAACTTGCAGAGGTTTTGGGCTGCAACTGCATCTTTCCAAAGGGATATTCACTCTAAAAGTGTACAGTTTTGTTAGGCGGAAATTAAATCTTTCATTTATGCGGTGTTCCATCTTTATTTACATATACCCAGTGTTGAAGAAATCTTATCAGAAGCTCTCTATTGGAAACAGCTTTTTCATTTCAGACTTGACTTTTTATATATTTTTTTGTTTTGTCTGCAAAAATGACAGCACTATAACCTGCCAAATCAAACAATGAAAAAGCCTTTCTTGTTACATGTTGTGAATATTGGTATTGTGGCATCTAACCTTTTTGATTGGCGCAAAACTTCTTCCTTATATAATAATTGTGATGCAGATACTTGCATTTACAAAATAATTTTTAAGGTGTGTATAAATCATATGATTATTTTCTTAATAAGCCAAATGTCAGAGAGCAAAGCTCAAAAGTCTCTCCTGTTACCCTGTAGGCATTTTCCTCCTTCCTGTTGCAGATTCTATTTCGTGTAGCGGCAATTTATTTCAACTGATACTTAAAATGTTAGACAGTTGAGTAAACTCAAACAATGCCATGTGTGCATTTAAAGTCAGATTATGTGTATGCACCTGTTTCTGCTCAGTGATGCATGTGCCTGTTTTATTTTGCTTCCAGTCAGTTACATAAAGGTCTAATTGTCTTTATAGTAAATCTTGGGCAGGTTTCAACGAAGAAGCCAGATTACGGTAAGTATTTCAACCCAACAGGATTACCTCTAGATTTAAGCACCTTATTTAGTTCCCAGCAATGAAAATCAGCCATAAGCTCGTCTGTGGAGTGAGTATATAAAGGCTGCCTCACACACCCAGACCTACTAGACCCAATCTGGTGGATAGCCCGAACAGTAGTACATTTTGAATTACTGTTGCTTCTTTGACTCAAAACAGGTAAGACACTGATGTTTTACTCATTTTACCTCCACTTATTTGGGGATTTCTTCAACTTGTATCAGTAGCGATCGGCAAAAGATATCTGAGATTTGAGTTTTCTGAAAGTGCACTGTGAAATTAAGAACTTTCTGTTAACCCAGAGTAAGCATGTTTTAGGATGTCAAATAAGGCTATTATTTTCTTTAGCTCAGGTCAAATGGTACTATATACTGTTGGTGCATTTATTGTATATTAGTATACAAGAGTTCAGGGATGGTGGACTATTTTGTCCTGAGACCTGAGGCCTGTTTCTGGTCCTAATACACTGATATGTATGTTCATTATAGAATGGGATCCTCTAAACTGGCCCTGCTGGTGGTCTTGCTGTCCTGCGTCGAGCGCTGTCTGTCTGCCTCATGCGTCGTTGACAGCTTCACAGTCAAAGAGGACTTTGACCCCAAGAGGGTGAGTGAATTGAAACACACAGACAGCATGCATGTTGAAAAAAGTAAGTAAAATGAGTGTCTGAGTGTCTGAGTGTCTATCGTCTTCATCGCAGTATGCAGGAAAGTGGTATGCGCTGCAGAAGAAAGATCCAGAGGGCCTGTTCCTGCAGGACAACATCTCAGCTGAGTACACAATTGACGATGACGGCTCCATGACCGCCTCCTCCAAAGGACGTGTCACTCTGTTTGGGTGAGTCAGAGGGCCAGCGAGTTTTTGTACTTACCCTGCCTTATTTCACTCATTATCTACAGATAAAATTACATAAATGAACAGCAAAACCAAGGTAAAGGGTCAGTTTGGTCACAAAGACTCTCTATGCTAAATATTCAGTTTCGAGGGTCAGCAGTTAGGAGCAGGTGTAATTTTCTAGAAGCAGCTGGGGTTTCCCTGGATTATGGAGGATTAGAAAGAAATGAAGCGGTGGGTTTTTACACAGGAATGTGTAACAAACAAACTTAAGTTCAGCCGATTTAAGCGCTTATGGCGTGGGCCGAATGTAATCTAGGCTTTATTCAGAGAAATTGTAAAACTTGCTGTATGAATATGCCTATAATACTAGGAATTTCTGAGGTTTACATGGTTAAAAGTTTCTGTAATTGCAAGAAAAGGTCAATGATATAAGCCAAAGGCTGTTGATTCGTTGTACATTGTTCACCTTGATACTAACATGTGTGTTTGTATCACCATGTTGCAGCTTCTGGGTTGTGTGTGCTGACATGGCCGCCCAGTACTCCGTCCCCGACCCTTCCACCCCCGGCAAGATGTTCATGAACTACCAGGGACTGGCCAGCTACCTGTCCAGTGGAGGTCAGCTGTGCACACATAACCCCCCATCACACCCCTCTTATACCTCCTCATTCCTCTTCACACTCCCTAACCTCTCCCTTCCTCTCTAACCAGGTGACAACTACTGGGTGATCGACACTGACTACGACAACTACGCCATCACCTACGCCTGCCGCACCCTGAAGGAGGACGGCAGCTGCGAGGACGGCTACGCCATCATCTTCTCCAGGAACCCCCGTGGCCTGCCTCCCGCCATCCAGCGCGTCGTGCGTCAGAAACAGGAAGACGTCTGCATGGCCGGAGAGTTCCAGCCCGTCCTGCAGTCTGGAGCCTGCTAAAGAAAGAGAGAGAGAGAGAGAGAGCAGCCAGCTAGTTGCAGTCTAGGAGGCTTGAAAGCAAGAAGAGGGAGAATGAAAGAGTTCATAAACGGTCTGTATGTGAGAGTGATAATGTGAATGGACAGACGCGAAAAATAAAAAAAGGATGAGAGGAGGAAAAACATTAGAAAAAAATTAAGCGAAGACAGAGAAATACCTGCATATGTGCAACCAGGATTCCAAGATTCACATCTTTTTATCCATTTCCTCCTCTATCACTCTGTGTTCATCCATTGTTTATCCAAGGAAAATGTTACTGCTGCTTTGAAAGGTCAAATAAAAAATATTTTTCTAAACAATATCAGTGGATTTTTGTCCTTTTTGTGCTGTAAAAAAAGTTCACTTTCACAACATGTACAAGTGATTGTATATAAATCCCTTAGTAGATAAAAAATAAAGCATAAAGCTTAAAAGCACATGTTGCACTTTGGCTATGTAAGCGGCTGTGATCCCTCCTGAGCTCATGAGAATGCAGACAAAACCAACACAATACACACTGAGCAGTAATAAGCTTACTGGTGGTCTGATGTTCAGAGACCTTTAGTCCTATTATACAAACTCACCTGTTAGCGTGCTCCAGGGGTCAAGGGTCACATCAGGGGCTTTCTGAACTGAAGCCACGTCTCGTTTGGATTACAAAGACGACTGGCTGCGTACTCTCATGTAACACTTTGATAATCAACTGTTTTTTGTTTTTTTAAATGTAACATCACCAAATAGGTCAAATGTTGTCAACTTAGGGAAGTGAAGGGAGAAGCAAGAGGGCCGACCATGAGGGACTGAGAGAGGCAGAAAGACAAATGGAGTTTTGTTTGTTTCTATAGCTGGTGTGTAATCCTCTTGGTGTTATGCAACAAGCTAGAAAGCAATGCACTAAAGCCAATAATGGTCAAGTATTACTGTAAACCAATATAATGCACCTGACGTCCTGGCTTAGGCCACTTCATGGAGGACAGTCAGTCAAAACAGGGAAGCCTGCTCGGAAGAAGACAAAGATGATACAAGGAGAAAAGAAAAAGCTGCTATCTAGTCTATTTTCATTACTACACGACAGAGAAGTACTATTTCATTGGACTTTGTTGTGACTCAAATCAACTTCTTCCAAGAATTTCCAAAAAAATGCATTTGAAACATTTTGAATTACTTCACTCTTTGCAGCATTTATGAGCTTATTATTGAGACGTGAAATCCCACCAGGGAGGATTAAAGGCTGCCAACCCCATATAGAAGACATTATAGTACGATGTGGACTCACTTATTATTCAGATAGAAGCATGCTAGATTGATTGATTTGGCCTTTTTGTCTACACTTTTTACCCAACACCATGAAAATGATCATGACACGTATATTGTTCAGCAACATCAAACCGTGTTCTGTGATGTTTTCTTCTTCTTTCTGTTTCAACGTCTCAGTAGGTTTACTTAAATTTACTCTTTTTCTATGGTCAAATTTCTTCTGAAATGTATATAGAATTCAAAATAACTCACTTGCTAATTTTGGTTGTGAAACGGGAATGTGTGACAAGGGATCGTGGATAATCTCTGTGGGTGATGACACTGGTTGGCGGGACAGTGTGTAAACTAGCTTAGCTCTGATGGGATCAACTGTTTGACCTTAGTGGAAAAGAGAGTGTGATAAGCAATTCAAAACAGCTAAACTGAAACAATCTTTTATACTTCTTTCATGATTTATTTTCTTGTCATATTCTTGGATTTCATGACAGACAGTAAAGGAAACTATTACATAGGCATCACTTTGGATGGAGAAACAAATCACACAACAACAACAAAAAAAAAATCAGAACACCGAAACAAAGATTTTTTATTTAGTCTCACCTTTAGTGCAGACCCAGACTAGCTAGTAAATCCCAGACTGTTTTCACGAAAATAGACTACAAGCTTGAGGTAAGAATATAAGTGGATTTATCTGCTTGAGTCTGGTGAGTCTCAACTCAAACACCCCGCGTCTGGAGAATGCCAGAGTTAGGAGTTAAGGTCTTTTAATGGTCTTCTCTACAGCAAAGCTAGGCTAAAGTGACAAATATCTGCTCATTACTCATCACTAATAAGAAATAACTAGTGTTATTGAGTTATATCTGTCTATCAAGCAGGTGGCTTTTCCTTTCATACTGTCACTTTTTTATTATTTGAAGTCTCTGAGGGATAAATGTTTTTAGCAGACTGTATCATGTCTCTGCATTCAACCAGAAATAATGGACATTACTGTTTAAACACACTACCTTATATAAAATTGCACATTGTGAATGTCTGCAATTGCTGCCTTTACTAGGTAAATTGTATATTAATTGCTACATCAAGATCTGTCCACTAGAAGGCAGTCAAACCACATCGAACACTGAGCTTGAAGACCTATTATACTACTTTAAGTCCACTTAAAGTAGTTATAATATGACTATTAAATAAATTAATCATAGTTTCAATTAATAGTCAATCATTTTCATCTTTGATCAATTGATGTTGATAAACTTACTTATTTGATAAACGTGCTTTAATTCAGTGACAGCTGATCACATTGGTAACAATAAACCATGAGGACCTACTTGATTTTTTAAAATACTCTACTAGTATAAGTTTCTATTTTATGTTACATTCTTTATTCATCATGCAGATGGTGTGAGATGCCGGTGCTCTACTAGTGAAAGAGGTGTATTTCAGTGCTGTTTTTCAAAGTGCATGGGGTTCATGTTGGAGCCGTTCCTCAGAATAAACAGGTGAATGAACAGAGCGGAGTATAATTGAAAGATAATTGGTGCTATTGTGTGTGTGACTGTGGGCTCAGGGTGGGGATGGGATTTGATCTGACTTAGGGGATTTTCGTAGTACTTTTAAAATGTCACCCTGTTTTTGTTCACATAACCAATAAAGGAACAACACGAGAAAGCAGAAAAAAAATATGACTCTAGATTAAATGGTGCCTGAATGCAGCGTCTGAACTTGGAGGTGTGCTTGTTTTTGAAACACCGCTTAATCCAATGATCTGTCTGCCTCTTACTCACCATGTCGTCATTATCTCTCTCTCTCTCTCTGTGGAGAAAACAGAGGAAAGACAGAAGGTGGCTGCCTGTGTACTCTACCTGCCGTCTTTTAAGAGATACAAAACAACTTCTGCTTGTGGATCATGAATCTGCTCTACAGGAGAAGCACTGCAAAACAAAACTGAACACAACATCAACATATTAATAAAGACATGTCATTAAACAGATTGTTAAGAAAACTGTTTTAAAAAAATTGTTTTTTGCTATTATTTCCCAGAGAGAACATGATATAACTGTAATTTAGTTTTTTTTGTAAAAGACTTTAGTCATTTTAGATCAATTAGAAAAAGTGTTCAGTTAGAACATTTTCCAATTAATTTCTAGCTAATCTAGAGAGAATTCACTGGTCAGGTCAGCTGAACCTGAAAATATGTATTCCTGTGTGATTATAAATGGCAGATAAGTGTACAATTCAACAAATTTCTATGTATTCTAAATAAATATTAACTTGAGTTACCAGATGGACCTATGTGACTGTAAGACTTCTGCAGCTCTAACCAGGAAATCCCTCCGTAAACCTATTGTTTAGGAAACAAAAGTACCTGCACCAAGAATAAATGTTGTAACAAACTATTGTTGCCAACAATGTACACTTGCTGTCTCAATATTTATCAAGGTTTCTAAGTCTATACTGTATGTGATTATGTGCAAATGATCTTGTATTCAGTCTCAGCCTTCAAGTCTTTATTCATTACGAACTAGAAAAGGTAATTGGATGCTAAGTGAGTGAGATGATTGAATCTGTTCCCAGTGCAGTTTTCCTTGTTTCAGGAATGAGTGTCTGTATCTTGTATTGTAATAAACAACGAAGGTCCTAAATTCTGTTAGTCCTACTGAAAAAGGCATATTTTATGTCCTG
Source organism: Adelosebastes latens (assembly GCA_916700685.1). NCBI lineage: Eukaryota > Metazoa > Chordata > Actinopteri > Perciformes > Sebastidae > Adelosebastes > Adelosebastes latens. Next base: position 63,777 of record CAKAKR010062145.1, on the reverse strand, counting down.
GGTTCACTCTCAATGGTAGGATTTTGGCATTCATTACTCAACAAATACTTTCCACTTGAGGGAAATTGTTCTTTTAAAGGCCCAGATACACCAAACCTACATCAGGGAACTAGCAGCGACGAAGGTCGACCGTTGCGTCGCCTCACGTCGCCTGTGTCTTGGCCAATAGTTGCACTCAAATGCACCACAAAGACTACAGCCGACGGCCAGCCACCACTTACGTTCTGCGCCAGCATGAGATCTAATAACTCTCCATACCTGCAGGTATAATCTGTATTTGTCATTCTAAAAGGGAAACTGGAATACCGTGGACTGTGGATATACAAGGCGTTGGCTCCCCTTCCAATGTCACATGCAGGCTCATTAGAATATATCGCCCACAGCTTGAGAACTACCTTTGCAAAGGTGCAACATATTTTTCTCACAAACCAATCAGAGCAGACTGGGCTTTTTCTGGAGGGGGTCTTAAAGAGGAGCTAAAACGGAGCGTTTCAGACAGAGGGTGAATACAGGTATAAAATCAGACAGACAGTATGAGAAAAATAATGTGTTTTTTGAACATTAAAGCATGTAAACGTGTTAGTAGAAACCCAAAATACAAGTATGAACCTGGAAATGAGCATGATATGTACTCTTTAAAGGGGTGCGGAGGGAAGTTTCTTAAATAGACACCTTTACATTACATATCATGCGTCAGTTGGTTAAAAGGATAGATGTGCAAGGCGTTAAAATAACAAATGGTGCTGTTACTTGTTAAATTTCCTGTACTATGATCACAGGGCATCAGTGTGAGACATTTCTTGTTTCTTCTTGCTCACTTTATTGACCACCTGTCTCTTTGTTTGCGCTCATTCTGACTGTCTGTCTGTCTTTTTATGAGTCTTTGAGTCGTCCGACCTGGAATCTGCCGGAGGGGGTTTGACAACTCATAACTGCTCTTTAAACTGCAGACGTTGCTTTTTATCACAAGGTCTGGGAGGGACAACACGGCGTTGGCTTTTGTTCATGAGGATTATTGGAGCACGGTGACCCCGGTCCATAAGGTCATGACCCTAAATTATAGGGTTGATGGAAGTCACAGTGGGGTTGTTATCTCATGACAAAGTGTGTGCTCATGTAGAACCTGCTTATTAAGGGATCATCATCAGATATATTAGAGTCTCTCAAGTGGAACAGAGAAAAATTTAACCTGCGTGTAAAAACCAAACATGAAGACAACAACACTTTTTGGACAATTTGACAGCTCATCATAGTAATGTTAACCCCAGTATTACAGGAGCTGTCTTTGATGAAAGAGCTACAGGCTGATAGAGACATTACTTCACACCTAACCTGAATGGCAACAGATGTGTCCACCCTCATAATAACTGTCGGGAGGAACAGCACTAATTATAAAGCAAATGTTTCCCTCCTTTTTAGCTCTGTTTTCTTTTGATATCATCTTCTCTCTCTTTTTTTTTTATCTCTTGCTACTTTTATCTTCCCCCAAAACAATTTAATGAAATGGATTTTTTTTTCTTTTTACTTTTATCATTGGAGGTTTACAAGATTTATTACAGGAAATCCCAGTGATACACTGATCATCAGGTTATGTGACGATCAAGCAACAAAACACGACAAAACAAAGCTGAGAAGAAAGATGTGTGAATAATCTTTGACAAACTAAATGTCCACTCATTTCTTTCACACGCACTGTACAAACTAATACTGCTAAACATCCCAAACCTTCAGAAGACATAAAGAAAGAAATAATGTATTATTTTACCTGCACTTTGGCATAATTTATGTAGAGAACTGCAAAACTAAAAATGTATATGGCTGCTGTGAAAACAGCCAACTAATTCATCAACAACTTTTTATTTCACTGTAATATAGTGTGTACATTTTCTCTTTGGGAAAAGCTAAAGTTAGTATCTTTACAGTTTTTTATTTTTTATTCCTGCCATTTTTAGCCACACACAAACGATAAGATGGCAAGGACGGTCTGTTGGTCGGTTCAACACTTTGACACTTAGACAGAAATATCTCAGCAACTATATTGGATATAGATTTCCATCATATTTTGTACTGACATTCATGGTCCCCAGAGGATGAATTTTATTGAATTTGGTGGTCCCTTGACTTTTCCTCTAACCCCATCATCAGGTCAAAATGTCAATATGTCCAATACTACCTGCCAAACTAATGATATCAGCCTCAGCTGCATTTTGTATTTAGTGCTAATTAGCAAAACCACACTAACATGCTAACCTAAGATGGTAAACATTTCCTGATTTCAGTATAAAAGCCATCAAATGTTTATTCTGAGTTACATAAGAACACACGGGTAGACATGTCATGGATTAAAGAAACTTTATTTAGACAAGTACACAAAAACAGCAAAGACAATTAAATGATATTCTTGTAAAAGGAGTAAAGTTATGTATTACATTTACTAAAGTAAACTGCACACTAAGTAATAAATATCTTGTACACAGCATTTTATCAACCTAGTAAAACAGAATGAAGATGGTTAGTCAACACAAAAACACAGACACATCTCTATTCTAATTGGTATAAGCATGCATAGCTACAGCAGTACTGGACATATATGTTTGTGGCATTTTCTCCAGAAACAAAGAATTGATCAAAGTCCACTGTGGGGAAAACATTTCTCTGAAAACAAAACATTCATAGTCGAGCAAATCCCCCCCAAAATTCCCTATTCGAAACAATATTTTCTCTGTTGAGAAGAATAAATGATGTTCCACAGCTCGTGTGTGATATGCTGACACTCTTCTCCCTCTCTCTCTTTTTGTTATCCCCGTGTCATCTTCTGATAAAGTTCCCTCCCTTTCCTCTTTTTATTTCTTGGTCTCCTCGATCTGCTCCACCTCGCTGGTTTCGTCCACCACTTTGCCGTTGATCATCGTCTGAGTCACCACCTTCACAATCTTCCTGGTGCGAACGTCAGGCTCCTCTGCACAGACAGAGATGATGAGATGAGATGAGATTCAATGAGATGAGATGAGAAGGGATGAGATGGAAGACGAAAGAAGAAAAAAAAGAATGACTTGGAATGAGATTAGATCAAATAAAACAGATTAGATCAAATGAAATGATAAAAATTAGTTGAAATGACACAATAATATAAAATTAGTTTAAATGAGATTTACACTGGTGAGAAAGTAAGCTGCGATGAAAAGAGACGATACAAAATGAGATGAGAAGAGAAGAGAAGTTTTGATTGGAGAAGAAGAAAAGGTTTGATGATATGAGATTAAATGAAAAGAAAAGAGAAGATAAAACAATTTAAAGTGAGAAGATGAGATCATATGAGACAAAATATTAAGTAATGCGGTGTGAGAAGAATGTGATTTGAAGAGATGAGATGCAATGAGGTGGTATGAGAGGGGTGGAGAGGAGAGAAAACATTAGAAGCAGTGAGATGAGAAGGGGAATTACAATGAGATGAGTCTTTTTAATCTCATATTCCTCTATAATTTGTGTTGAATCGTACTAAATATACTAAAAATATGTCATGTCTCGACAGCTTCAGGTGAAGGACTGCCTGCACTAAAAACACTCGGTTTGTAAAAACAGCTTTTCTAAAAGACGTCACAGTCTATGATTCTGTGTTGTCTTTAGCCTTCTAACGTGGAACATCATACCAAAACACCCTGCAGTTTGTTAATCTAGCAGCATGAGTCAGTCCGATTAGGACACGGTTACAAGTTGTGACTGTGCCTTAATCAAATGTGGGTGTGAAAAACATTTATGTCAATGTTGTAACTCACAACATTGACATAAATGTTTTCACACCCACATTTGTTGCTATAGGGGCTGAGCTGTTGGCGGTGTTTGCGAGGTTCATAAAACAATCATTAGTCCTGGGCCGCTTGGGTGTGTTAATGAATATTGTGTTTGTGTCTGTCTGCCAGCCTCACACCAACGCTGTCAAATTACAACATAAACATTAGTGAACAGTTTGCTCTTCTTATCTCCTTCATCATTGTCGTTTCAGTCACTCTTTACCTCCCTGTTGTGTTTCCCTCAGGTTGTGATAAGATGCATTCAGAATGAACGAATGAGCCGTGCTTCACTCGTTGCTGTGCTGATGTACTATTAATATATTATATAATACTATGCTTGGATGTCATTCTGTTGTTCTGGTATTGTTGGAAAGGCTATTGACTGATGTAACAGCGCCCTCTGTGGCAGAATGTGAAGCTGCGCTATTGAGCACATGGAGCTGCGCACTTAGTAATTAAGAGAGAGAGCGAGAGGCAGAGCCAGAAGCACGTTGAACAGAGAGTGTAAAAAGTGGACTTTATTGAATCCAAGTCGTGTGATTTGTGTGCGTCTCTGATGAAAAGTGAGTAAATGCAGCTATTTCCCACTGAACAGGACTTTGATTGAGACGTTTGGTTTATGTGATTGGGGC
>CAKAKR010062145.1:46868-57928 GCA_916700685.1 Adelosebastes latens | reverse complement strand
ACCCTATAAGAGCGTCCTGAGTGTTCTTACCGACACACCAAGGCTACATCGCTACCTGCAACCAACACCTATACAGTCCTCAATGAATACCTATTCAATAGGTATACAAGTTGTGACTTTGCTTTTTTTTTAACAGTTAAAATGAAGAAGCCAAGTGCTCACTTTTTGGTGGAGGAGGGACTTCCTTGACTCTGAGGGGCAGAAATGAAACATGTTAGATACAAATAGCATTGAATTGACTTGAAAAGAAGATGAACATGTTTAAAGGAATAGTTCAATAAAATGCACTTTGTTTTTAGCTTTCTTGCCAAGAGTTAGATGAAAAGATTGATACCACTCTCATGTCTGTACAGTTAATATGAGGCTGGAGCCAGCAGCTGGTTAGCTTAGCTTTAGCATAAAGACTATTTACACATAGACTGTATATAAGAAGTGGACGTAGTCACTGTGACGTCCCCCATTGGTTTGTGGACTGCCGTTTTGAAGCCTCGAGCTCGGCATTTAGGCCGTCGCCATGTTATTGTTTTGCAACCAGAAGTGACACGAGAGGGTGGAGCTAAGTACAATCGAACGCTGAATCAGACAATTTTAGACAACCAAAAATGCACTATATTCACGAACTGAAAACACACTGGGAAGAGTTCAAGTTCTAAAATGAAAACACGGACAACTCCCAGACCGGACAACGCCGTGATAGTGACCTGTCAATCACAAGGTAGCCATGCCCTAAAGCATACCCTACTTTATGGTCTATTTGACTCTAAATGGGACCATAATTTACTAAATGAACATCATGCTGTATTGATGAAGACTTGAAACTAGCGATTGAGACCATAAACTCATGTTTACAATGTTTACTGAGGTAATAAATCAAGTGAGAAGTAGGCTCATTTTCTCATAGACTTCTATACAATCAGACTTTGTTTTGCAACCAGAGGAGTCGCCCCCTGCTGGCTATTTGAAAGAATGCAAGTTTAAGGCACTTCCGCATTGGCTTCACTTCTCAGACCTGCAGGTTGCCGCCTGGTTTTTACAGGGGTTTTGTTACCTTTGTATTGAGCCAAACTAGCTGTTTCCCCTCAGTTCCATTCCTTATGCTAAACTAAGCTAAACGGGCTGAGAGTGGTATTGATTTTCTAATCTAAGTTTAGCTTTCATCCGGTGATGAGACTGGTGGAAACTCACGACTCCTCTCCCTCCAGCAGGCGCCTGTAGGTGGCGATCTCCATCTCCAGGTTCTGCTTGATGCGGAGGAGCTGCTCGTAGTCAGTCTTGGTGCGCTGCATGTCCAGCCGGAGCTGGGAGAGGTCGTCCTCGAGCTGGCTCAGCTTGGCCTGCAGCCGCTCCATCTCAGAGGAGTATTTCTGACCCGTCTCACCCAGGTTACCTTCCAGCGCCGCTACCTGAGGAGAGGAAGGGGAAATAATAAGAGAGTTGACCTGCCTGGGTCTAATAGGCCTGTTACCGTTACCATAATCAAATCAGTTTATAAGTTAATTGACCGGTGATCTGGGAAATGTACCTGGGAAATGTCCAATTATTCATAATTCTGTTATGTTGGCTGGTATTAAAAGTTGTGGCTTTTCAACCTCCTCACATTTCCTCAGAATGTGTTTGCCAGTAGAAATCAGACCTCAGTGTCCTCCTGATTCTGAAATTACTTCCCAAACCATTATCAACAAATACCTGTGAGCTGGCAATGCCTTGGCATCCAGAACAAACATTCGCCGCTAAGACACGATTACCCATCTCACCACCGATACTCAACCCCATACAATTTAGCAACTGTCATGTTCTCGCATGACTTATCAGCGTGGGAGAACATGTTTACTGTCAACACAAGATTAGAAAAGAGTAAAACAAAAACATTCTTCTCAGACGCTGATGTCAAGTTAAAAAAAGAAACTGGTCTGAGACTGACTCTGAACTTCTGTAAGGATTTTCTGTGTTGGTATTCGACAAATCCCTCCTAAACCCGGCCTTTCTTTAACACAATGCCATAACTCATCATGGCTTTGTGCCAAAGGAAACACTCATAACCATAATTTAAAGTCATGGTTGTGGTGCTTTATATGTGGACATGCCAGTTCATCTTACTGTTTGTAGAATATAATCCTCCTCCTATGTTTCTCGTGTGTGTTCGTGGGATAATTTGCTCATTTTGTCCCCTCCCTCCCTCCCTCCCGGTGTACATTAGCAGCTCACCTGTTTGTGCAGACTCTCCAGCTCCACCTCCAGGGTCTGCAGGAAGCGCTGCCTCTCGACCAGCTCGCCCTGAGCTCCCCTCAGAGCCTCGTTGCTCTCCCTCACGTTGTTCTGCACCGTGTCCAGCTGGACAAGACACCAAAACATCACAATGATGCACACTCCCATGAAATGCATGTATTGTGCTAAAGATCAATTTAACGATTGTGTGTTTCCCCTCATTTAGTCTGCTATTTCTTCTCTGAGTATAGCATTTATTTTCATGCATTACGTTTTTGGGTTGTCCGTCCGTTTGTCCGGTCCGTTTTTGTGAATGCGATATCTCTGGAGGAGGGAATTTCTTCAAATTCGGCACAAACGTCCACTTGGACTCAAGGATAAACTGATTAGGTTTTGGTAGTCAAAGGTCAAGGTCATCGTGACCTTACGTCCGTCCCATTCTCGTGATATCTCAGGTACGCCTTGATCTATTTCTTCAAATTTGGCACAAACATCCACTTGGATTCAAGGACGACCTGATTCGATTTTGGTTGTCAAAAAATGTTTTTGGCCATAACTCAAGAATTCATACGCTAATTATGACAATTTCACACAAATATCTAACAGGATAAAATTATGAAATGATGACATTTTGTACACACATGGATGTAAACTGCAACTCGACTGGTTGGCGAAGGCATACGACGCAAGGCGGTAATTCTAGTTTGTTTCAGGCCATTTGACATAAACTTTGATACAAGACTGCCAAGTGTAACCGTCAAAATATTTCAGTGTGGACATGATTAGTCCAACTGATGAATAATTTCAGTCATTTTTCAAGCAAAAACAGTGAAAAAACGCCAAATATTCTCTTTTTCGAGCTTCTCAAATGTGAGGATTTGCTGCTTTTCTTGAATATCTTTGGGTGTTGGACATTTGGTTGAACAAAACATGACATTTGAAGACATCACCTTGGCCTCTTACAACTTGTGATGGGCATTTTCAACTTATTTTTGAACATGATATACTAAACAATGAAAAAAAAGTTGATTAAAAACAATTCTCTTGTCATGAGAAAGAAATGTCCCATTGTCTCCTCACCTTCTTGTGGTACCACTGCTCTGCTTGTTCCTTGTTCTTCTTGACAATCCCCTCATACTGGGAACGCAGGTTAGTCAGAACGGTGCCCAGCTCCGGCCCGCTGGCCGTGTCCACCTCCACATTCACCTCATCTCTGGCAATACGAGACTTCATCTGCTCCAGATCCTGGGGGTAGTGAATATTTATATCGTTAATAATGCTTGGTCACAGTGTCTATATCTTTTAATGAAAAGAACATAATGGCTGCATTGTGTCATCTCTTAATAAACTTGAAGATGAACCATATGTGTGAATGTACAGATGACATATGGAACCAGGGATAGTTTTGTGAATCCTACACCGCGGGGTGGCAGAGAGGATGTGAGGACATCTTCATAATTTAGATGTTCTACATCAATAGTTGATGGGCAGAGCTCACCTTACCTTACAACCACCCCCCACACACACACACACACACTAAACTCTATTCATGCATGTTCGCTGGATCTCTTTCACTCTCGTTTCTTTGTTGCATCATGTCATGTCACATTTGCGTTAACGTGATGTGATCTGGTTTTAATGCTCTTGAATTTTCCAACTACTGCTGGACAATAAAGCTCAATTATGGACTTTATTTTATGCATTATGTGATTATATCTTTGCTTGGGAAGTGGAAGCATGAGAGATGTGATGTGCTCTATAGTTCCCCAGCTAACCCCCGGAGATGCTGCTTTTCTATTTAAAGGTCTGTATTTTCAACAAAAAGGACTGACTGCATTGATGAGAGCAGACAAAGAGGCACAATCCAAATTCATTCTCAATATCTGCAGTAGGTCATGAATTGGATCCGTTCAGTTTAATTCATGATTCAGTAAGTAGGAGATGTGTCCTTCTCTTGGTGGGAGGGGGTAAGTTTATCTTAGTTTCTTATCCACCCCCAGAGGACAGTAGTCCGGACGCCTCGGATCAGCTGATTGGGCAGAAAGAGCAGGTTTGGGAAACCAGATCCACCTGCTCCTTTTGTCTGTAGTAACCAGAGGACCACCTCTCTCTCACTCTCTCTCTCTTCCTCCCTCCCTACACTTTTTTTCCCCGTCCGCTTAGGCTCTAAATAAGACCTCTTGAGTCCACCAAACTGGGTCAGCCTCTTATCAAACAACTTGTTGTTTGTGTGAGGGCAGGTTGGAGAATAAGAGAGAGGGCCAAGATGAAAATGAGATGAGGCAAATGACGAGTAATGGAGCAGCAAACGGGATAAACAAAAGACCTGCGTACTGTAGAAATGTGGGCGAAGAAGAAAAGAGATAGGAGGGATAAGAAACGAGCTCAGACAGATGGAGTTAGGACAGGCTTACCTCCTCGTGGTTCTTCTTGAGGAAGTAAAGTTCTTCTTTCAGGCTGTCCAGATCTCCCCTCAGGGAGGCGATGATCTGCTCGTGGTCGGTCTTGGCCTTTTTCAGGGCAACACAGTCTCGCTCCACAGACTGGCACATCACCAGCTCAGTCTCCCACCTGGTAAAGTCCACATAAATAGAGAGAAATATGTTTATTTACTTCCTTTTTAATTGCAATAGAAAAGTGCCTCATGAAGTTACATCTGGACTGTCTGCAGATGGAAAATAAACATTCATGTAGAAAAGAAGAAAAAGCATTTGAATAACGCTCGCTAAACAAAATACTCAAAAATCTCTATGCGCAATGGAAGAAAAAGGACAGGAGAAAGTAGAAAATGAATGCTTGAAGCAGTAGAAAGTCTGAAATCAAAGTGATATTTATTATCCAATTATTGATGATAATACTCAGAATTTGCATTAACAGCTCAACAGCTGATCCAACATTACACAAAATAGTGACAAATATTTAACACTTTAATTAAATGCTACCATGCCGCACAGTTATTACAAATGTGCAGTGGATGCAACTGTATGATGCAGATGTAGTAAAACCTTGATCAAGGACACGGATTAAACTCTAAAGGGCTCAATAAATTGTATAAAAAAAATACAGACAACCCAAACTAGTTTCAGCTTTTCACCTTCATACTGTAATCATTAATCACTCACTTGATTCTGAAGTCATCAGCAGCCAGTTTGGCGTTATCGATCTCTAACATGAGACGAGCGTTCTCCAAGGTCCTCTTCCTCACCTGACAAATATTAACATGGGGAAATGATGTCATGATAGACATTAACATCCTTCATTAAAATCAGTCTTCACACAAAAGTCATGTGCATTTATGCTTCATGTATTATGTTCACATGTTTATATTGTTTTCAGTATACTGGCAGTAAAAGTAGAGTACCAATGTTACAAAAGACACATGAAAAGTTGAATCCTTGTCCAATAAGGTAACACATTCCATCTCCATTAAACTGTAACTTTCTCTGTTTGGTAAAAAAAATAGGCAAAAATAATGATTAACATCACTCAAGTTAACTCAAAGATCAAGTCTGCCTCTGATGGATCAACTGATGCTGCTCCTGCGAAAAGACGCAGCACATGTCCACATTTGCATGAACGTTTTGTCTATGTAAAATAACCAATGTCATCATATCAACCTTGAGCTTTGTTCATTGACACAGTCTGTGTAATGTATGTCTGGTCTGGTGCACATCCCTTCATGCCTACCTCTTGCTCAACAGCGTGAGCTTGGGCCATCATGGAGTCAAGGTCATGACCTTTGGGGATGCGTTCGATCATCACCTGCTTTATCTTCATCTCCAGGTCTGCGTTGGAGCGCTCCAGCGAACGCACCTGCGGGAAGACAAAGAGAAGGAGGCAGTTTAATGATCAAAGTGTTTCAGCTACTAGTGGTATCGTTTCCTTGTGGCCCATTTGGCTGCGGACCAACAGCTTAACAGTGCTGCTACTGTTTTATGTATCAAACCTTGTCCAGGTAGTTGGCCAGACGGGTGTTGAGGCTCTGCATGGCTTCCTTATCGTTGAGGCTGTTGCCGTGCAGGCCGTTGAGTTGCAGGCTGGCCGGCCCGTTGAGATCCTGGCCGATGGAGGCCGAACGACTCAGGGGGCTGGATGTGGCGAAGGAGACCGAAGCACGGGAGCGAGCGCGGCCGGTGTCCATCAGGGAGCGACTGGAAAAGGAGGGCTGACGGCCCATAGAGAAGCTCCTCATCGACATGCTGGAGGCCATGATGGGTGGCTGTGGAGATGTTGGTGAAAGACAAAAAGGGTAGGCAATACATGGAGAGAGAAACAGAATCACACATGTTACATCCATCACAGCTGCTAAGGGTTTACCTCTCTGAATAGAGAGTGGACGGATGCTCAAATTACAGGAAAATACATAACTTCAAATGCGACTATACTGTTACATGAGATCTGGCTGCGGAAAAGCTCTTTTGTAGCCCTTAACAAATGTGTTTTATTCCAGCATTTGGCTAGACTTAAATACAAGTAGGCTCATATTCAAGACCTCCGAACGCCCCACTGAAAATGACGAAAGGAGCCTTTCAACGAGTGTACGTATGCGGCCGGCTAGTGGCTTTTCAAATGAACCATCTACAATTGAAGACATCGACTGACTTTACGGTCAGAGCCACTTCAGTCTGTCCATCTCGGCTCCGTTCAAATACAACTTCAACTCAAGTCGGTGTAATATTAAAATGTAAATGAGCACACAGCTCAACCCTGGGTCGAAGGAGAGCCTCTCACCGGGACTGAGAAGGCTCTCATATAGTCTATTACTATGATAATAAGGTGCATTTTATATTCAAGAAGAGACTAATGGAGGATTCATAAAAACTGAAAAAGTGACTGCATAAAAATAGAAGCTTTCCAATAGAGATGTGGTCAAATGTTATATGCAAAAAACATTTTTCAGTGATGTTATTTTAAATTCCTACTTTTTTTAACCTCATTTGATGGTAAGTTTAACAGGTGTTCACATTACTTTCTGGACGGTCAGGTGTGACTAGTTGGTGTATGGATGTCAAACACGGACAGTGTATCTTTGTCTGACTGTGTGTGTTTCTGTAGATTAGCAGTCAAGGGAACCTCTCTGTCTCTCTGTCTCTCTGTCACTTGATCCCCGCAACACCGTTCCCACAACACTACAAAGGAGCCAGCAGGAGACAGACGGCCCTTGTTCAGATGAAAGATATAGAGCTTGGGAAACTGATCGGGAAAATATTCAGGGTGAATTCCAGTGACACAAGGGGACATTTTGTTCGACAGGAAATGGACTTTCATTTCATTTGAAAAAAATCATCTTGTCATTAGCTGACAAATAGTTGTGTTGACAACTGTTGATTGAACGTGAACAGGTAGATAAGATTAACTGCGAAAGTGGTCGAAGCTTTTTCTTCAAGTTATAATTTTGATTTAGATCAATGTTTCGTTATTTTTTTCACAATGTTAACTATTAAACTTAATAAAAGAACAAACTACAATCAATGAGAATGATTTAAATCATCAATCAATAAAACTAAATAATAATAATAATAAAAATAATAAATCTAATTCTACAAAATAATTATTTCTCAAAAAATAAGCTCCTACTCACCAGGGTTTTCTTCAGAGAGAGGCACAGTGGGATCCAGAGGAATAGTGGAGGATCTGTGCTGCTGATGCTACAGGTGAGCTTATATGCAGGTGTGCAGGAAGTGGGAGGGGCTAGCTCCGAACAGGAGGTGTGTTTACTGCACCTGCAGGTCTTGAGAAAGGTGGATGTGGAGGCTTGTAATGAAACATACCTCTCCATTTCATCAGCCTACTATTACGTGCAATAAGATGCTTTGCTGGGATACTAGAGATATTGTGCCTTTGTTATGAGAGGGCAGTTACAGAATAGATGTTGTAGGTCTGTGCTAAAATGATCAACCCTGATAAGAGGGACATATCTACTTGATCACAATATTCTCCCAGTGTGATGAATTATGTAGAGTTTGGCTTGAACTTTCTTTTTCTAACCTTCTTCCCTTTGTCATGATGTCTACTTAAAGATCCCATGGATGGTTTTAGGGCATATCAAAATACTTTGTTTGGAATTGTGTGTCGGATATGGTTTACAAAAAACAACATTCAATTACCAGGTTAAATTCATTGAAAATTTCAGGAGCTATGAACATCATTTAAATAACTTAACTGCTGGACACAAGACGTGTCCTACTTCACTGAAAAGTCGGCTCTCAGTGTGTGTGCACTGGAGGTTTTAGGTTTCCAAATCACACTTGCGTGGGTTGTTTATTTGGACCATGATTGGCTTCCACACTAGTTGCGATGTCACAAAATCCTGCTTGTATGCACACGCACTTGATTCTACTGTCAGGCCATTAAATGTGCGTTATCGCTCGCTATAAGCATCATAGATGTGGGTCAGTAGGGGCCTACTACGCCTACTACACTGTAAAATTGAAAGCAACATTTAAAACCAACATGTTCTAACACATTGTAAAACTGAATGAAACGTTATGTTTTGAACACAAACAAAAAGGCTTCTATAGGTTTAGGTAACAAACCACTTAGTTAAGTTTAGGGAAAAAGATTAAGTTTTGGCCCAAAAAATAACTGTTTCAAAAGTGAAAGTGGAACTTAACACTTGTGAACACAAAAACAACTACAGATGGAGTGTGAATCACGATGTCCAGGATGAAAGTGTTTTGTTGACCTCCATGAGCCTCACTGACCCACATGTATGAGCCTTAAAACCTCTGATAACGCCCATTTAAAGACGTGATAACGGGCTAATCGGCTGAATAATCACACTCCGTTTAGCTCTGTTTTTGGTCTCCACCAACTCCTGAGAGACTGAAATATAGATTTAAATCCTAAAAAAAAAGACAATGCATATTTTCTCAACAGATATTCAGTCAGTGATGCTGACGGGGCTCAGCTTCCTCCGAGCAGCATCAGTGCTCACAATAAAGCATCTGTGCTATTAAATATCTCATTGTCATCACCATCCCTTTACTGTTTGCATGTGGTGGGTGGATCCTCCCTGCAGGTCTCTGGAGCCCTCCTGTCCTGCAGTCAGTCAGTCATCTCGCTGCAACCTGACCCTCCTTCTACCTGAAGGAGATAAAATATTCAACAAGTCGCTCACAGAGTAAGAAAACCTGCTGGCTGAAGCTCTTTGAAACAAACATGGTGTAAACTCATAGTAGTTTACACAGCCCATACAGAGCAGGACTGATACTGTAACCGGTAACTAGGACTCTTTGAACTTTGTCCATGCAAAGTCTTATAGAAACATAGAGGGACCTTTAATATTAAAAATGTGTGAGTGAAGCATGTGTTTCCCACATAGCCTATTATCATATTCAAATTCAAGCGAGATTAAAATATTCCTTGTGTGTTTTCATTGCAAATGTCTCCATTTGCATCCACAAACATTCTGCATATAGTTCCCACGAGTTGTGAGTAGAGAATAGCTACATTATTATATTAGTTTATGACTTTTACTATTCTCATATCATCATTGTGTCCTTACATTTTACGAGCTGCAACATTAGTAACATATCAGCTAAAAATCCTCTCGATGCTCTGGTCTCAGTTGACCATTTTGTATTTCACAGCACCATCATCATCGTGCAATGATCATATTTCATCAAAATAATAATAATATCACTGTTGTGGTGCTCTGATGAAGGCTTGTTTGCAAAAAACACATCATCCTACAAAGTGAAAAATAGTAACCTGAGGATGAGGATGATCTATCTATCTATCTATCTATCTATCTATCTATCTATCTATCTATATCTATCTATATCTATCTATATCTATCTCTATATATACAACAATGTTCAGCATATACAACATAATAAGATGGCAAGGGTAAAATATAGAAAAAAAAAATTGTTGAGAGGCTAATTGATAGAAATTAGTTTTAAGAAGTGATTTAAATATAATTATTTTATAAGAGTAACACTGTCCTAACCAGTGGCAGAGCACTGGTGTTACATGGTGGACTGGAAGGGACAGAGAATGATCCAAAAATAAACAAAGAAAAAACATATTTGTATTTCATATTGCAAATCTCCATTTGTTCAAAATGTTGCCAGTGTCCGCGGTGTATATTCCCATCAGACCACACATCATTCACCAGTCAGCTGTAATCTATCTCCTCTCTGTGGTGAAGGCTGGTCAATACAAGTGAAGTCCACAACATAGCCGGTACCAGCACCTCCCAAAAGAGGGCAGCAACAAGCTGTACTGCTATAGTACTTGTCTTAGTATTGTTATCCCAGCAGACTGTCTTAATAGATATTTCCATGTTTCTAAGTGCTTAGCAAATTAAAATGTAATTTGAATACATTTAAGTGAGAATTCAAATAAGAAGAAATATTATTTTAACCCCTTAATATTTAGTATCACCTATTAACTTCCACTTTAAGCAGCTTTAAGGTTGGAAAATTAATTTACACCGTCTGAGAGTATGACATGTACAGTATATTATGAATCTGCTTGTTTCAGCTCTTCATTGAAGCTATGTTCACCCAAGACTCCATGTTTCTTAGTGGCTGCACCGTTTCATCAAAATTAAATATTTGAATTTTATACACATTTCACATATACATCCATATTCAATTCTGGACATACAGTATTTGGTATCTATGGAAACTTTTGGATCTCCACCAGACTTTAAAAGAAAGTTCTGTAGATCTGAACGTTGTTTGGCTTCACTGCACAAGTTTGTAAGAACTTATCCACTTCCAGACTGCTGTATATAAAGGAGTTAAATAAAGAGACATGTAAACTTAACGTGCTAGCACTTTGTACCAAAACTACCACTAAATATGAGATGCACATCCCTACATGAGATCGATCACGATCGAGCT
>CAKAKR010062145.1:32762-46848 GCA_916700685.1 Adelosebastes latens | reverse complement strand
TATGTTCACCCAACAACTCCATGTTTCTGAGTGGCTGCACCGTTTCATCAAAATTAAATATTTGAATTTTATACACATTTCACAATACATCCATATTCAATTCTGGACATACAGTATTTGGTATCTATGGAAACTTTTGGATCTCCACCAGACTTTAAAAGAAAGTTCTGGGGTGCCTGGTTAGCTCAGTTGGTAGAGCGGGCGCCCATAGAGCAAGGCTCGGGTTCGAATCCGGCCTGTGGCCCTTTCCGCATGTCATCCTCTCTCTCTCCCCCCTTTCCAAGACTCTATCCACTGTCCTGTCAATAAAATGAATAATGCCCCCAAAAAATAACTTTAAAAAAAAAAAAAAAAGAAAGTTCTGTAGATCTGAACTTATCCACTTCCAGGCTGCTGTATATAAAGGAGTTAAATAAAGAGACATGTAAACTTACCGTGCTAGCCCTTTGTACCAAAACTACAACCAAATATGAGATGCACATCCCTACATGAGATCGATCACGATCGAGCTGAACCTCAATCAACCTTTCCTCTTACTGTCACTTTCTCCCTCTCCCTCTCTCTCCTCTTCAGCCAGCGTGGATCAGAGTTTGGTTGTTAAAAAAATAAACAGGTGATTAGACTGGCAGGATGTCAGGATACTACTCATGACCCCACTTGACCCCTCGTGACCCCTGTCACAAGCGATCATGTGACCACACCGGCAAAATGCACACACCAGCAGAGAAGAGCGCTAACACCGAAGACATCCAGGGTCAGGTCATCACTTTCGTAATATTACCCCACAGACTGGAATATTATAGGGTTTATTTGGATGATGTGAAATGTGAACTTCACTCTGAAATCTACTTGTGATTTCATATTTTAAGAACCAAGCTGTCAGTTTGGAGGGAAAAATTGAACTGTACGTTTGTGATACAACATGAGGCAGCAACAAAGTCATATAATACACAAATGTGACAGCCGGAGCAAACATAAAAGCATCTAAAACACCAGATCGATCAGGTAAAATCCTGAAAAAGGACTTAGAGAAACAAACTCACCTTCAGCATCACGCTGTGCAACATTCTTGCTGCTCTGGCCATGAACATGACTGACGCCTCTCAATAGTCATTTTGCTCCTGAAGTGATTGCTTCCTGTTACAATTCTGCTGCTGGCAGGACTGACTTGCATTCACGTTGGCTGGCTGACAGACGGGCAAACAAACACAGACAGACAGACAGACAGACAGAGGAATCAGTCCATTCCACAACTTTTCATTATTTTCATCTACAGCATGACTATCCTGATCAGGAAGCTTTAGGGTCCCAGAAAATATGGTTGAAAACAGGTGAAAATGGTTCCTGTGAGCCTGCAGAACTTGAAAAATGAGTTGCGTTTGGAGTTGATCAGGAAAAATAAATGGCCTCCCTTTCTAGCATTAATTCAAGTTCGAGCACAAAGTTCAATCATAGATTTTGGGAGCTGATCCAAGTGATGTAAGTGAGATAGTAGAAACATCATCGTTGTCCTCTGAACAATGGATCCCTGAAATGTCAACATTTCATGAGCTAAGTCAAAGTGTCTCCTGTGAAAAAGGCCCAAATGATGATGTTGGTATTAACCTTTGTAACTTTTCTGTATTTATTAACAATTGACTACTGACTGTGAGCCAAATTAGCCTTTGGGGATATTACAGCTTTATTCTACTCCACTGTAATAGATATATGTACACAATCATTTACATTTTATCAAGGAAATCTAAATCGGATCATTGCAAATCATAGAAGTATAATATCATATCATGAAGCTTGTCAATTGGCTGACCTCATAGTCCACAATGGACTGCTGTTTTGCAGCCTCGAGTTCGGCATTTTGTCTGTCGCCATCTTGTGTTTTTGCAACCAGAAGTGAACCAAGAGGGAGGAGCTAAGCACAACCGAACGCTGAATAAGACGTTCTAGGCGACCAAAAAGGTTATAATTAACTTTCATGAACTGAAAACACGCTGTGAGGATTAAAGGGTTAAAGTTGTAAGATGAAAACACAGACAACTCCCAGACCGGACAACGCCGTGGTAGCAACCTGTCAATCACAAGGTAGCCCCGCCCTAAAGCATCCCCTGCTTTATGGTCTATTTGACTCTAAATGGGACCATAATTTACTAAATGAACATCATGCTGTATTGAAGAAAACTTGAAACTAGCGATTGAGACCATAAACTCATGTTTACTGAGGATTTAAATCAAGTGAGAAGTAGGGTCATTTTCTCATAGACTTCTATACAATCAGACTTCTTTTTGCAACCAGCGGAGTCGCCCCCTGCTGGCTATTAGAAAAAATGCAAGTTTAAGGCACTTCTGCATTGGCTTCACTTCTCAGACTCGGGGGTAGCCCACTGGTTTGAGCCTATAGACAACCTCCTAACCCAAGGCAGATTGAATTATGCATAAAGCAATCTGATATTTACAATCACTCAAGTATATTATTGAGAAAATCTTGCTGTAAGTTCTTTAAGTCAGCAACAAGTTGTACACAACAAGCCACGGTCTTGACTACAGTTTCTCCTCTGCTTCGTTTCTCACAGTTTCCCATCAAAAGTTGAAATCTAAGGTAACAATTGGAAGTGGATTCGTTATTCCACCAATTTAAGAAACTCAAAGCGCCGCTCCACTCCAGACCCTGATTGATGCAATTTGGGCCGCCGAGTCGCCGTTTGATGGGCGGACGTCAGCACACCAGCCTTTCTCTGATAAGAAGATAAGAATCTGTAGCGGAGAAATTACACACCGATAGCAACATATGTTAGCAGCTCTGGAGGTCAGCACCTGCACTCGCTCTTTCTTCTCTTTTGCTTTAACTATAAGGTTTTTTTTCCCCCTTCCTACATTTGGGCTTTCCTCCCCCGCACCCCCCCGCCTGACTGCAGGTTGCTATTGTGTGACGGAAACACGTCAGACTGTTCAGTATGTGTGTGGAGATTATTATCAGGAGGGTTGGTAATATTTAAGATATGCATCTATATGCATAGCTGGTGAGTGTATGAAAAGTTGAAAGAGAAAGAGGTCTGTGTGTGTGTGTGTGTGTTAACCCTTATTTAAGAGGAAAACTTCACTAAGAGCACACTGGGCCGGGGAAGTAGCAGCAGAAGGAGGGAGGGAGGGCAGCACCGTTGGGAGCTGCTTAGTGGTGCAACTACAGTCCTGTTGACATCTGAGCCGCTATAACAGTTATGTAAGTTTGGTGTCTTGCTCGTTGGCACCTCGGCAGTTGTTTCTCACAAAGTGCTGAGGCTCCAGTTTCAGGCTCACCTAATACGGCTGGATTACCAACTGGGCAACGCAGGCAACTGCCCCAAAGTACCTCTTTTTACCTGTTTTTGTTGATTTGATTCATTTGAATTTTGTTTGGAAATTTGCACCATAAAGTAGAATATCAACTAACACAGGTCCTGCATTATTAGGTATCTTGTAGAGGGGCCATGTTACAAAATCTGATTTTAAAGGCCCTGATACTTATTTCCGCAATCAGCTTCTTATTATGAGCGATGGGGTCTTACATGGACATAAAACTTTCTGCCAAAGTTGAAACATTTTTATTTTTCCAACACATTCTCACTCCGAACTCGTCGAATACCGCCGTGGTCGGCATCAGAGACCAACGCACAGGGTACCCCTCTTGCGTTACTTTAGGATGCACCAGGGACGACGTGTCAATATACGCTGGTTACATGCACAGTGTCCTTTCAAAATAAAGGGGCACTGACCAAACAGCGGTATTTGACGAGTTGGGAGTGAGAACAGGTTGTTTTTTCTCACTGGCTTGAGGTGAACAGGAGTTGAAAAAAGGTGATGTCATATGTCTCTGTGTACCAATAAGGATTTAGCAAAATTTCAATCAAAATCTGATGACAGTTTTTCCAAGCTTTGAACTTGAGCGTTAATTATTTAATAAATATGTTATGTTATTGAGAAATATTCAAGATTTACACCAAGCTTTCAGGGGCTTTATGACCTTTATTATTCTAGATAACAAATAACAAAATTTCACTGCATGATGAAAGACTAAAAATCTAGTGAAACTAGAAAAAAACATTTCCTTTAATAAACAGGTTATGTTTGAGTGGGTTCTTCAGTGTAAATAATGTTAAATATCATAAATATACTGTGAACATTAGTGACCTTTGGATCACTATTTTCTACCCAGTAAGTCTGGGATAAAAAATATAAATCATTTTGAAAATTTGACTCTCCGGAAAGGAAGTTTTTGTCATCTCAAATCTTTTTTCTGTTGTTGTGTTGTTTTTCAAATGTGGAAGTGACTCTCTAAACCAGACAGGACACACAAGACAATAATGACACAGCTCTGTGATCCATCGCTAATGTGATCATTGGATGTTTGTTTTGAGGGAGAGAGCTCAAAATCCGATGTTGCTCAGCTTTCCTTCATTTGGTCCCATTAACCGCTGGCAGCGCTCTTGTTTTTCCGTTGTTGTTGAAAGAAGCCCTTTCATATTCATATTCCATGTTCTGCACAGCGCTTGAGTGTGTGTGTGTGTGTTTTCAGGAATGACTCCATAAAAAGTATGCGTATCTCCAAAATATGAGTTAAATAGACAAAAATAACATTTAAACCTCAGTTGTCAGTGCTGAGGGTTAAATACTGAGTGTAAGTGCTTATTAGCAGCATGAAAACAGGAGAAATGCTTGTCATTTTAACACAGTCCCAAATGGACTGCTATTAGTATAATGACATAATTCTGACTTACAAAGACCTGTGACTCATGTTAAAACTAAACGAAACTGAACTAATCTTTAATGAGCATATGTGGTGTGAAGAAAATTGGGGGAAAAGCATAGCATTTAATACCCTTTCTGATTTTGTCCACTGCGAATGAAATAAGAAAAGCCTGATATACATATCTTTAAAAACATTTGTCAAGATTTAGACAAAACTTAAAGCTGCACGTCATTGTTGGGGGCAGTGAATTTAAAGTGCAGTTAACTAGGTAAAGTCCAAGCAGGAATTAATATCTGAATTCAGATTATTTTCTAATGAATGACATGTTTTGTCACTTCTTCTTGAATGTGACATACTAGCAATTAGCCTATACCTGAGCCTGATTAAAAGAAATACCTAGTTAAAGGGCCGGTCCTGCCTGATGTTACTGTGTTAATTTTGACAACAGTGAAATAAAGAGTATTTTTTTTTAGCACTGACTGAGCGACACGATACATTTCAGTGCTTCTTGCTTGAAGTAAGTTGTTGATCAATATGCCCAGCGGGTGCGATGAATATGCACGAGGCGTCCGCCGCGGCGGCCCGGTAATTGCCGGTCGTCAGGGGTGGCAGGCGCGGTAATTTGCATCTCGGGGATCCTGCAATCAGCGTTCTATTCATTAGCGCGCCAGCCGCTTCATCTGCTGGCCACTCAGAGCTGCCAATCTCCCCTCGGCAGCCAAAGCATTTGAAAAAAAAAAAAAAAACAGAATGGAAAAGTTTCAATTACAAGCCTTGCGGGTAGTGGTGTAACAAGTCTTAAACCCTATATTTAGGCTGTGTTATGCAGGTGATTGACTGTTACTGCATTGTGCGAGAGAATAGGGGGAAACGCTCAATGAAACAACCATAATCTCATGTATTTTATCTCACCTTTATCTCGGGGTGACTGTCTGCATTCACAGGGGGGAGCGGACGGTGGCTACGGCATCTTTGCCCGTCTCAAGTGGGCCTTCAGCGCTTCCACCGCCACAGAGGGGGGAAGGGTGACATGAAAGAAAGAAAGCTTATTATACCTCCATAAGTGAACACGGCCACTCAAGGCTATTGTCTCATGAGGATTACACACAGTGGAATCTAGCATTTCCTTTGCAACAATAATGTAGTGGTTTTCCAGTCTGATACGGCTGCATATGACATAGTTTATCAAAGCAGGAAAAGCTGATATATGAGGGCGACACTCTTTCTCTTTATCTCCTCACAGCCATAATCCCATAAATAAATCTGACAGCTCGTACGTGGACGTACAAGACTTCTCACTTTTATTTCCTGTATCCTGTTTCCCTTGTGTTTTATTCCTTACTTTTTTTTTACTTTCAAAAAGAGGATGCACAACTGTTGAAGCTTTATCCTGATGACTTGTGAGCCCAGGGGATGTGTCACTCAGTGTGTGTGTGTGTGTGTGTGCCAGCATTGCAGCAGGAAGGGAGTTCCTTGTGGTCGAAGCGAAGTGGTCTCAGGAGAAGCGAGTGCCAAAAGAGTGCATGTGTGTGTGTTTGCAGTAGCGCTGTGAATCTTCTATTGTTTTACAGAGACATAGTCGCTGTTTCCTGCGTCATAAATCTACATGAACACCAACTAATATATGTAATTTATAAATGACACACATACATCAAATCTACAAACCTGCACAGATACATAAAAGAAATAACATGTGTACAGATGCTACTAATAACTAATAATGCACCTACACACATTTGCAAATAAACATGCACACACACACCTCTCTGCATGCACACACAGCTCCTTTGGCCTGCCATTGTCTTACAGAGGAAGCCCGCAAGTGGAGGAAGAGGTCGGATCTTGTCCTTAAAGCTGAAGGAGAACGCAGGGCAATGGAGAAGAAAACACCAGGATGGAGAGACCGAGAGGACGTAGAGGAGGAAGAGGAAGAGGGAACAGAAGAGGAGGCGAGATGTTGTTTCCAAAAATTCAGACCTTTACCGACAGGGAGTTTGACCAGCTGTGAGTAAAGCGAGTTTGAATGTGAGGGGATTTGAGGAGCTGAGGTTATAGATGTGCATGTATATAAACAGAAGAGGGTCTTTTGTGGTCTAATATGCATTTATTTGAAGATCATTAAAAAGAAAACCTTGAATGTCAATCTATATTTGACATAGCTCAGTAATGTCTCTCTCACACACACACTCATCAATCGTGTGAGACTCTGATGGCTTTATAATAGTGTCTGCTAACTGGATAGAAATACTGCTAATTGGCACGGAGCTATTTAACTGATTAAAGCCACCACATCAATCTATGTGCGTAATAGTGTGTGTGTGTGATTGATACATTATTTATATGGCCATAAAGAGCCGACAGCTACCATGATTGATATGTGAAGGCTGAAACAAAGCCGACAGTAGTCTAATTAGAAGAATATGACATTCTTGTTGAAGGTTTTTTAAAGTCTTTTGGGGAAAAAGAAGATCTGATCTGAACACAGGGTCGGAAGTAGGAAAATGTTAAGCACCGGACCGCCTGGTCGGCTTATGTTTGTGAAGTGTAAAAATGTGTGAAAGAAACATGTTTTAATACCGGGAAAGGTTGATGTGAAGTTGGAACAATTGGAAACAGCTCCGTAGTCATAGAAACAAGAGTGTGAGCATAGTGGATGATGGGCATGTGCATTTCTTTTCATTTCTGATGACCTCAATTCAAATACTGACTCATATCAAGGAGCATTTCTACAGCGAATACATCTCTAGTTTCAGTTGTAGTTCTATTTATGAAATGCCGGTCGGTCATTCCACCATATTGGTCCAGGCTGAAATATCTTGACAACTATTGCCTTGACTTTTTTGTGACATCCATGGTACCCAGACGATTTATCCCACTGACTTTTCCTCTAGTGCCATCTTTAAGTTGACATTTGTGGTTTTGAGTGAAACATCTCAACAACAATTGGATTGATTGGCATGAAATTTTGATACAGACATTCATGTCCCTCTCAGGATGAATTGTAATAACTTTGGTGATCCCATTTCCTTTCATCTAAAATCAAATTTTTTAATTTGTCCATGACTTTGGTTTCTGACCAAATATCTGCAAACACCATTCCCATCAGCCTCAGCTGTAAGCTATGTTGTTTAGTACTAATAAGCAAATGTTAGCGTTCTAAGATGCTAAACTAAGATGATGAACACAGTAAATATTATACCAAGTGGGCAACCAAGTGAAGCCAATGCAGTCAAGTGCCTCAGCCGCTAGTTTCAAATCTTCTTCAATACAGCATGATGTTCATTTAGTAAATTATGGTTCCATTTAGAGTCAAATAGACCATAAAGCAAGGTATGCTTCAGGGCGTGGCTACCTTGTGATGGACAGGTCTCTACCACGGCGTTGTCCGGTCTGGTAGTCCGTGTTTTTGTCTTAGAACTTGAACTCTTTCACAGCGTGTTTTCAGTTCATGAAAGTTAATTATAACCTTTTTGGTCACCTAGAAATATCTTCAGCGTTTGGTTGTAGGCTACTTAGCTCCACCCTCTCGTGTCACTTCTGGTTGCAAAGAACCAAGATGGCGACGGCCAAAATGCAGAACTCGAGGCTTCAAAATAGCCAAGTCCACAAACCGATGTCACGGTGACTACGTCCACTTCTTATATACAGTCTATGATTATACCTGCTAAACATCAGCATGTTAGCATTGTCATTGTGAGTATGTTAGCATGCTAATATTAGCATTTAGGTCAAAGCAATGAAAGCCCACAGAGCTGCTAGTCTTGTTTATATTTACCCCTTTTTTTTGTACTCAAGCTCTAACCATATTTATATGCTTTATAAACAAATCTTTTCTCATTTACTTGCCTACAACACATTTGTAGTCTCTAACGCTCATTTTTCTGAAAGTGTAAGAGATCTTGTCTTTTATATGTCTCATTCAAGCACTACCTGTATAACAACCTAGATGGCACCCTGTCATTGAGAAATGACCCAAGTTAGACCGCAAATTTCATTTTGGACTGCCACCGCATGCTTGATCTCAATACAAACTCATAAACACAGACATGTAATCACCTTACAATGTACCGTATAACATTTATGGTCAAAAGGAGACAGATTTCTGCCACTCATTCATAACAGTAACAGCTACTCCTGTGTTGTCTTTGCACCGCACCCCTACAGTATACTGTATCACTGAAACTCTAAACTAAAAGCAACCTATTTCTGTAATCACTGAAACAACACCATTGGTTCGACATGTCTCTGTCAAATTATTATGTAGCACCTCTCCCGACTCTGCTTCGACGCATATCTTTGCTGTTCTATTGCAACTGGACTCTCTCGTTCTATCACACACACACACATGCACACCCAGTTACTCCCTTTCTCCAAAATGACTGAAATAACACTATTACTCTTGCCATCATCATGTCAAAACCCTTTTCAGTGTCAGTCAGTCTCGCCCAGCATGGATGACCAGACCTGCAGCTGTCAAAATTCCCCCAAAAAATAATAAAGACTCCTCGAGACATCCAAGAAGAAGAAGAAGAAGAAGAGAGGAGCAGCTGAAAGGTAAAGGTGAATTCCAGGGAAGTAAAACTCTGGGAATTTATGACGCTCCTTGTCCGATTTAGAACAACAACACCCTTTTTTTTTTTACTGAGAGGTGTGAGCGGTACGCCAGCACCGTCGCGCCTTCCTGGACCTGAAAAGAAAGAAAAGCCTGCGGAGCCCTCTGAAACCACGGCAACCTCACGGCCCCGGCCCACAGAGACACCTTGACACGCACCTGTCAAAGACGTCAATACGGCTTGTGTGCACGTGCACAAGAGAGAGACAGAAAGTGTGAGTGAGTGGAGTGCAGCTCTGTGGGTGGCAAAGGAGAAGGATCACTGGATCTGACAGGAGCTATTTGACTAATCCAAAACAACAGCTGTAAGGTAGGGATGAGGGGATGAAGGGGAGGAGGAGGGGGTACAGGAGGTGAAGGAGGGAGAAGGGCTGTCAGTTAAGGAGGAGAAAGGGAATTATGGAAAGGGAATATGAAAATTAATTCCGCATGTAAGCCCTGAGGGGGGAAGAGAACCTAAAACACCGCAAATAGAAAAAGAAAATGTTGGACGGGACAAAAAGAAACGAGGAGGGTGAGGTGATGTAAGATCTGCAGAATTGTGACGGGGAGGGAGAGAAACAAAAGGAGGGAGAGAGGCAGAAACTTGGTCGAACCCAACAGGGTATCGCATCCATTAACCTCCACACGGGGGGGTTGTATCAGCACACAGCGGCAACACAGGTGAGAATGATTACACTCACACATACACACACCGTCCTCACGCATACACGGCCTTCATTACACATCTGGTTGAGTTTTATCGAGGGAAGCTGCGTTGGGGTGGTCCTCGCTCCTCTAACAGGTCTGTCCTGTTAACACGGCGGGCCACGGAGAGTCCATCACCCCGCGGGTTCAGCATCTTAACATCTCCTCGCCGTGCAGCTCAGCAACACTCACAGCTCAGTGTAGCAGTGCAAACTAAGGCAAAAGGTTGACATGTAATTTGGCGGCTGGTGGAAATATGAAATAATTTTGCATTTTGGAAATGCACTTATTTGCTTTCTTGCCAAGAGTTTAGATGAGAAGATCGATACCACTCTCATGTCTGTCTGATAAATGTACGGCCACAACCTGTTCGCTTAGCTTAGAATAACAACTGGAAACAGGGGGAAACAGCTAGTCTGGCCACCTACCAGCACCTCCACAGCTGACTAATAAACACATTATATTTTATTTGTTTAATCCATCCAAAAACTGAAGTGTAAAACCAAAAATCTGAGCCCCCTCCAAGAAATAGTCCAGCAAATAATCCTCCATAAAACCACAACTTTTATGGAGTGGAGCCCTCAGCGTTGGCTTCCCTTCATTTGTTTTTGCCTTTATTGGATAGTTGACAGTAGATCCTGACAGGAGACATGAAGAGCGATAAAAAAAGAGAAGGAGAGTGACGTGTGTAAGTAAATGTAGAAGTCCCTAGCTGAAACCAAACCAAGGATGTTGTGGGTACGTGTAGACTGCAGGATACCCCACTGGCTCCTTTTCGGCTGATCCGCCAGAACCAAACAACGACCAGCAGCACAGATGGATGTTGAAGCCCACGTGAAAAGCGTCTTCAGCTGCAGTTCCTCTCATGCCACTTCACTTTGCTTGATTCAAGAAAATTCAGTTCATTATTTCTATTAAAGCAGCAGTGTGTGGGATCTGGCGGTATCTAGCAATGAGGTTGAAGATTGCAACCAACTGAAGCCTCTCCCGTGTGTCAAGCGTGTAGAAGAGCTACGGTGGCCGACACGAAAACGCAAATGGCCCTCTCTAGAGACAGCTGTTGTGAGAATAGTGTAGGTCTTTTGAAGCAGAGCCAGTGCTTAGAGTGTGTGTGTGTATGTAGGAAGTGAGTGGTGAAGCAAAAGAGAGAGAGAGAGCGGCGGTGGTGATGGCAGCGAGTAATGATGTCGACTCCATCCAAGCAAGAAAAGAAAACAGTGTAGGACATATACGTATTAGCATAGGTACCACCCCCTAAACACTATATAAAGACAGGTATTAGCATAGGTAACACCCCCTAAACACTATATAAAGACAGGTATTAGCATAGGTAACACCCCCTAAATGCTATAGGTGTTGTGCTGTGTACAAATACCCAAGAGGGGCATTGGGCATCCTCAAATTTAAAACTTGTTTCATGAAAAAAATATTTTCTTGCATTGGACAAATGATTTGTGAACTGGGAAAACAAGATGTTTTTTTTCTTACCTTTATAAGAGTACTCCTCGACTCGTAAAATGTTATCTTACCTAAGAGAAGAGCAAGAGTAAGAAAACATTGGTGAATCCAAGAAATCAATGGGTACTAACAAAATAAGAATGAATCGTGGATACGAACAAAATTAAGAGAACATTTGTTTGTATGTTACTTCTTGCATGAGGCCTAATATTACATAAAACACTGGCATGTGTCAGATAAAACATCTGGGCACTGTAGTTTTTACTAAACTTTACCCAAACACGAGTAAATAGTGCATTTGTGGGTGAATATTTTCAGCCGTGGAATTGGTGCACTGACTATTTACAGCAGCAGGATGGCGTATGTGGGACTGACTCAAAATAAAGTACAGACATGTCACCCAGTGACCCAGATGTTCTGTTTCTGTATCCACAGGTGATAAATGGTGCATTGCATTCTGTTTTGTGTTGAATTATCAAGTAAAATCACTTAATTTAAGTATGTTTGTTTTCACCTTTCGCTTCTCTTCATGACATAAATATGAAAAAACAAACATGAGGTTTAACTGGAATGCAGACCTCTCTGCATACCGAGACAGAGGTCTGCGATCTGCGGTTCTGGGTTCTGCTCAGGGACTTGGCTGTGAAGCCCAGTTCCTGTGGCTTCAGACCAAACCAAGAACAGAAAACCTTTTCCTTACAGATCTTTTCTAGACGTCTGGCTTCTCTCATCTTTTTCTCTCCTCGGTGTCTCCTCGATGCCGTTCCAGAAACCGTGAGAGCAAAATCGGCTCCTTCTTCTTCTTCTCCGCTTCTATCGCTGCGGTATCGCCGAAGTATCTGAGGGTTTTCGCTGAGGTACTCCGATGCATCACTTTGATGGGATCAGGCCATGTTTGGTCATGAATGTGGTTTTGGGCGAAGAGACGTGAATGAAAGGGAATGAGAACTGACAGGGTGAAACAGTTGGGGGTGAAGGGCTGATGCAGTGGATGGCTTTGGCCAGACCAATGCAGCCAGTTTAACTATCCAGGTGTTCTGTTCGCTTTGGCTGAAGCTCTGAGAGAATGAACGACTGTCTGCATGTCAGTAATCTGATATTCAAAGAAGAAACATACACATGTACACATAAGAAGAAGATGAGACAGCATGAAGTCATAGAGCTTTTATTTGAGAAAATGTATTCACTTTCCGCTTTAAGAAAACAGCTGAAAGTCTGAATTGATCAAAATCACTATTGCATTATTTCATTGCATTTAACTGGTCCATTGTTTATAATGTTAAAATTATTGTATAACTCTAGTTTAGCCCCCTTAAAATAATGATCCATTTCCTTCACATACACCCTCTTAACCCTCCCTGTTAAACCTTGAGGTCTAGACCTGGACTCCTCTTTAAAGTCACTTTGGGAACTTTAAACACGCCTTCATGTCTGATTGGGTCTCGGTTCTTCAGTAACTTATACAAAGCAGCTCCTGCACCATGCACATGTGTGTGTGTGTGTGTGTAGGTGTGCGTATGTGTGTGTGCTTCATGACTGCATCTTGGACCTATAAGTAGCAACAGATGCCGCGCTGACCTCAGAGGCTTCCTGGAAACGCAAATTTGTCAAAATGAAGCAGGAAAAAGAGAGAGCAGCAGTTTAGGTAAATGTAACATATAGGGGACACACACACACAAACGCAGCACGGGCACGCTCGTACATATGCCCCTTCAAGTACTGAACACACACACCAAGTTTAGGGTAGTGTTACATGGGATACACACAGTGAATAATCACAAATACACACACAGCTTCAAAAAGAGAGAAATATATTACACGCACACACACACATGCATGTAAACTGCTTATGTGGATTTACATGGACTAACAGATTTATTACGCAGAATATGTCAAATAGTGAAAAGCTGAGCACGAGTGCAAATCAATTTTGATCTATTTGCTTGTAATATTGAAGGTAAAAAAATGTCCACTAGAGGAGCCAGTGTTGATTTTTGACGAGTTAGACCAGATTTTAAATCAGAATCAATTTTGTTTTTCAAGTACATACATACAAGGAACTTGACTCCGGTTTTATGCATCTCTCTCACACAGAAATAGAAAAAATAACAGCTAAGGACAAGGGCAACAAAGCTGGACAAATAAAGGCAAGGAATAGACAGAACTGTTATGTACACAAGTGGTTATAAAAAAATGGTGTGTATAAATATTATATAAATATATATAAAGAGCACTAATGACCAACAATAAAATGATAAAGAGAACAAAATGACTATAAACTAGTCAAGTGTTCTGTAAGTTGTAAACATAAAGACATAACAATTGGAAGCGCTGAATAAACAGG
The DNA here is from genome assembly GCA_916700685.1 of Adelosebastes latens. Lineage (NCBI taxonomy): Eukaryota > Metazoa > Chordata > Actinopteri > Perciformes > Sebastidae > Adelosebastes > Adelosebastes latens. The sequence continues at coordinate 33,027 of CAKAKR010062145.1, read as the reverse complement.
CCTATTTATTCCAGTTGACCATGTAATCTGAACGGCTAAAGGGAGACAAACATCTCTCAAATTACAAACCAACCAAAAGCAAGATTGAAAAGATTAATTTGATGTTTCAGGAAAAGAAAACAACGAAATAAATCCATGCAGCTGAAATGTTATCTCCAGAAGAGGTAAAGATTAAGCTGCATAGTGTAGTTTTTGATAAAGGACAATTTCCTGCTGACGTAATGACGGAGCATTTGAAACACATCTTGCAAAACAATTCATGTTC